>WJFB01001817.1:0-25630 GCA_009870185.1 Pygmarrhopalites habei
CGGTTAGACGAATGGGTGACGAGAGAACGAATAATGAGTTCAAAGGTGAGGAGACGCTGTTGAAAATCAATTACTTACAACGAATCGATTGATTGTCGTTTTGATAAAATGTGAGAAATATTTTATTACGTAAAGTTCATTTTGTCATCCTTTTGTGCGTTTCAGTTTGCAGTTCAAACAAATACAAATACCCCAATTTATGGTATAAAGAATCCTAGTGAACTCACTTCTCAAACTTCAAATGGATCTGGCATCTGTGAAACTCGGTAAATACAATAAATATTTATTCACCAAGTATATAAATAGGTAACCTAGTAGTAGAATTAACAATTTTCTACAACGCAAATTTGATTCTCTAATTGACAGGAAAGTTACAAGAAATCAAAAGAGAAAACATGATGAAATTAATCATGTTCAACAAGGAATTGAAGAAATGGATCCCACCACTGCTGCGCTAGAGAGGGAACATGAAGCTATCACAAAAGTAAAGAGAAAAATATTTCTTTATCCATTCAGATTTGATACTTATTGAAGATAATAAAACTAAATGCCTTTTTCTTTTTGAAATAATTTTCAGGTTAAATATATTGACAAGTGTCAAATTGGTAAATATGAAATTGACACCTGGTATTTTTCTCCATACCCAGAAGAATATGGGAAACAGAAAGTGTTGTTCATTTGTGAGTTTTGTCTGAAATACATGAGCTTGGAGAAAACATTCCAGGCCCATTTAGATAATTGCAATTATAGACAACCCCCTGGAAAAGAAATTTATCGAAAGGTACACAAAAATGTAAATACACAATATTCATTTACTGTTAAATATTTGTTTCCTAACAAATTACTAGTCGTCTAAAAATGTACATTAAACATTGGGATGAAAAAGAAAATCATAAGTGTATTAACCTTTCTTGTATTAATTTAAGGGGACAATATCTATATTCGAAGTTGACGGTAAAGATGAAAAATTGTACTGTCAAAATTTATGTTTACTTGCCAAACTATTTCTCGACCACAAAACTCTATACTTTGATGTCGAGCCCTTTCTTTTCTACATCTTGTGTCAAGTGGATCGGAATGGTGCTCATCTCGTTGGCTACTTCTCAAAAGGTAAGATTTCTACAAAAAAAACATTTATCATTAATGATTAATGATCCTGTTAATCTTTTCATACCTTTCTTCATAATATTGTGAATGTTATTCTTCAATTTTTTCCTTACTTTTTATTTTACGAAAACAGAGAAGGAGAGTGCGGATGGAAATAACGTGGCTTGCATCTTAACTTTACCTCCTTACCAGAGGAAAGGTTATGGAAAACTACTTATTGCTTTCAGGTACTAATTTCTTATGTACAAAATATTACTGTGATACTTTATAAATTTTTATGACATAGTAAAGGACTAATTATTATATTTATTACTTTCAGCTATGAATTATCCAAACTTGAGACTGTTGTTGGCTCTCCTGAAAAACCACTCTCCGATCTGGGTAATTTAGTAAATTCTATTTAGAATTTTTCATATTCATCAATAGTAAATTTTATTTCTAATGTGCTGAAAAAAATCTTTAAACCACTAAATGCAGGCAAACTGTCTTATCGATCCTACTGGTCCTGGGTCCTTTTGGAAATCCTTCGTGACTTCAGAGGTGTCATATCCATCAAAGGTACAAATTACCATTCTGAATGTGCTATTTTAATATTAATGACAACTTCATTTCTTAATGGTATGAATCTTATTGGTTTTTTTGTCTTTTTTTCAACCATTAGATCTGTCTTTGATGACCTCCATAACTCAGACTGATATAATTTCAACTCTACAGTGTCTCAATATGGTTAAATATTGGAAAGGTCAGCATGTCATCTGTGTGACACCTAAATTAGTTGAAGAACACTTGAGAACTGCACAGTACAAGAAACCACAACTCACCGTTGATCCCGCCTGCCTTAAATGGAATCCACCAAAGAAGAATGTGAATGGCAGGCGAAAATGAAGTCAAGTTTATATATTTAAAAAAAGAAATTTACAGCAGACAATGTTACTACTACACACAATGTATTTCCACTGTCAATTTAGAGAGTGTCTGTAAGTATTTATGTAACATGTGGATTATTATAATTTATGAATTTGTTGCTACAATATTATATACAGTATAATAGTCATTTTGATACTATGTATATGATTTAATTAGAAAAGTCAATTTTTTACATGAATTCTTCTTGACGACGTAACAAAGTTTGTGTATCTATACAATACAATAGTATAATGTGTTACTTATTTAAGTTTATTACTCATTCCTGTTTATCATTACTACGTCAGTATAATAATACAGAGACTTCATTTCTATATTAACAGCAAAAAAATTTTTATCTTATCTGGTGTCCTTTCTATACATATATCGTACATATAATCTCATAGCTTTTTTTTATTTTGTCAATGTATATCTCTTTTTTCCGATAAGTCCTCGCTAGTTGACAACGTATTTACGTAATTGTACATCATGGAGATGTGGGTAATGTCAAATTTTTTGTTTCGGTGGAAAAGATTGAATCTAAATTAATCCAGGCTTGTGCGTCGATTAGATAAGAATATATAGCAGAACCTTTTCCCCATTCGTTGCTGGTGTGATGAGAATTTCTAGTCACAGTTGCATTATTTTCTAGTGACCACAGGTGGAATTTATGTGTGTGTGTGTACTTTGATTGTGATCAACTGCATTGATTCATCCCACCTTAACCAAATCAGTAGTGGTCACAATGGAATAGAAATAGTCTGTTCGTGAAATGATTACTCTATAGAGTAAATTTAAAAGGACAAAAATCATTTGTGTGTTAGTGAGTGGAAAATTCATCATGAAATCATTTTCGAAAAGGTTCCCGGACCACTTTCTCATACTAGTGTTGAGTGTGTGTGTGTCCTTACTAGTAGAAATTCAGTCCCAATACTTGTCTGTCATCCCTGTGACAGAACCCGAGTTCAATATAACCACGGATGATCATTCTTACCCAGGAAAAAATATAGATATTATTTGGAATATATCATACCCAGCTGAGCTCAAAATGAATTCTTTTGACATAGACATGATGGCTGGGGATTTTGTAGTTGTTTGTCAGTACTCTTTACCCAATGACGAGAGACTGACCACTGGAGCAGCGGCTGAGGATGTCATGCATTTACTACCAGTTGAAAATTCTCTACTCCTGTCTCCAGAACTTTTTCCAGAGAAGCAAATATCCGATGATGGGACTGAGATACCTCATGATGATGTCATTGTCCGAATTAGTAGTCCACATGGTGGTTTTATTTATTTTCATGGGACCCAGTCAATAACCAATCCGCCCATCACTTTTGAAAGTTCCAAATTGGAAAATGTCACTGTGAATGGTTCCTCTGGATCATCGGATTACGATTATGACGTTGTCAATTCAATCGAACCAAGTCAACCAAGAGTAGTCCATATTTTTGAAGGTTTCAATATACATGTCAGTTGGCTGGACTTGAATCCCACTCCAATCGTCCCGTCAACAACTGAAAAATTAACTACACCAAGTTCCGGTGTCGACATTTATCTAAAGGTTATCTATCAAAATAAATGTAATATATTATTTCAATTTAACAAAATACCTAATGATATTTTCATCCCATAAAGAAACACGTTGTTGGGAGAACTCCAGGTGATTTTTACAATGACCTTGCGACATTCAAGTCAACTTTGGCTGACATGGGGAATGCTTACTGTGAATTGAGAAAAAATTGTCGACTGTCCCGACCCATCATGTCCACAAATACGACGGACGATGTCCGACTGACCAAAGAAATGATTTTTTTCTGTGACCGGGATCTACCATACTATGACAAATGTGTCCAAGTCCAATTTGCCATCACCATCCGGGACATTTCTGACCGTTATGTCATGATAACTCCCAGACTGGAAGAGATGTGGAATTTATTTGCAAAAGAATATTTAGCTAAAATACCCGGTTCGGAGTTACAACCTCAGGAGACACCAGCCGATGATCCTATCATGATTACATGGTATGGAAAACTAATTTAAATGCAATGCATTTTTCAGTCAGTAAGATACATATGTTTAATTTCTAAAAACAGGGTTTGGGTGGCTGCAGCACTCGGTTCCATCTTAGCACTGTCGACTATCCTTTGTTTTACGCTAATTGGCAGTGATGCCATTCAAAAACATTCCCCGTAATTCTCATTAATTTTCAATTCCTATCATTCAATTGAGCTTTAATCCTTTTATCATAATTATTATCATGATTGTTACTTGACAGGGAGGAACACGACGACAGACGAGTATTAACCTACGATGATAATAATAAAGAAGCTCATTCTTCTGGTTCATCAGTGGATTTCCATGGTGTCAGTACACCAAACCCAATTATCAAAATCATTCAAAGTATGAGTCGACAACAACATGACGAAGAACATTACGGGATGCATGAACTGGACATGGACAGAGAAATTGCTGAGAGAACTAAAAGGGACCTATTACCATACAATGAAATGCTTAAAGGTAATTAAACAGACAAGTGAATAGTGTGTGTGTAATGTGTTGATTTATTGAAATATAGTAGGAAACTTTAAAGGATTGACACGATTCCTAGTGCGTAGCATGTGTAAAACAATTTAGGAAAAGTGAGACATTTGTATTCCAGGGAATAATAACCAGAAGGGTCAGTTCAACAGTGCATTTCTCAATGATGAGGACGAAGTCGTACACTGGTCACCACATCCTCCAGCAAAACTTAGACAGTTAGTTGACTAACAATAAAGTATTTTTGAGTGCATTAAATAAGTAAATCAACATTACAATTTATCCTGTATTTTATTTTTAAGGTCACCCGGAAGTCATCACCCCTTTCCACAACTACCCGTGATTAGTGATTACAATTCGGATGAAGACTCGGATGCAATTGAATTTGATAATGATTTCTTTGCTCATCCTAAGCCGAATTAAAAACTGTTTTTTAGAATGCGATAGGTTTTTGTATGAAAATGTTGACCGACTATAATTTGTAATAATGTTGGTGTCACTGGATTTTTCAAATGAAGTTTTTGTTGAGCAGAGAAATAAAAATTTGTACTTTCACCTGCACATAAAGAATCTGCAGTTTTTTTTATTCAATTTTATTTTGCTGGGCAGGATCATGGCTGTGATAAAAACAATAAATTATTCAAATACGTAACTGTGTATTTTCAGCTAAAAAACGTACATACAAGCTAACCTTTAGTATAGTAAAGTGCACAGTGTCATAAAAACATGATTAAATAAATTCACAATATTTTGTACAAAGAACACTTTGTTCCTCTAACTCATAAGTATACAAGTCATATTTTTGTAACTCTAATAATATCTTTTTACCTACACGTAACTACAAAGTGTAATAATAAGTAAGTGAAACGTGTGTATACAAAGTTTTACCAACTAACAGCACGAGTTTGTATTGAGTAAAATTGCTAACTTTTCAAATTACATTATAGACGATATAATACAAATTGTGTAAACACACAATAAACATTAAACACCATTTTAAAAAATAATACAATGAAAGTCAGAGTTTCGATTGGCAGCTTTCTTTGTATTTTACGATTTTCCTTTTCAACTACACTGCAACAACCTTTGCTGGGTCAACTTTTATTCTTATGAACAGAACATCATCCCGGACATAATTCCTCTTCATGAGTGTCTCATGGGAGACAAATCGGGGGAATCCAAAACCCAATGAATCCGGTTCTTTACTTGGTCGCTGGAAATTTTTCCATGTCGGATCCGGGTTGAAGCTCTCCACCAGATTCAGAGTCTGTCAACGAAAAATTGATCATATAATAATGCTATGACATTGGTCAAAGGCAGATGATTTCAGATGAATAAAATTTGTACCTTCTCAGCTGTTGGATTCTGATCGAAGATAGTGAAAGACACTGAAAAAAATAAAATGCACTGTTGAATTTCTCCCCTTCATTACATTCCAGACTCTGGAATCCAGAGTATTTTTTTTAAAAAAGTTACGGTCAATTACCATTGTAGCTGAATGGCCATTTCAGTACTGAATCGTACTCTCCTGGAAGGATTTTGATGTAGACTGAAATGTGCGTATTTTCTCCGACTCCATTACCATTCAGAAAGATAGATCCCTAAAAAAAGAGCAGAGAAAACTTAAAATTCTGAAAACGTTCAGTATCGTTCGGAATTTTAAATCATATATATCTTCATTGGTATTTACCTGGAGCTTGTATCCATAATGACTAGTGTAGAATGGTGCACTAAAGAAATATATTTCCAATATTAATTAGAGTTTAGAGTGCTTTTAAAATTTACTGTGCAAAAAAACAGGTAAGTAAAGTACCTTATTAGCTCAACTCCATCTTTGGCTTTGGCATCTCTCATTTTTACAGCAACATCGTTGATTTTCCACATCAACGTCCCTAACATAAAATTGTTAATTAGAAATTCTGTAATCAGAAACGTATATCTCCTTATCCACCTTTCTTCACATTTCACATTGTTCGTTTCAATTTACTATATCAATTTGCACACACATTAGTCTGAGTCTCATTACCGTTTCAAAATTCAGTATTTTACATGCTCTGGATTTTTCAATAAAAGTTCAGCAAAAAAAAGTCAAATACGAATGAGAGTCGTCTCATTGACACAGAACAGAAGGGGGAAGGAGTCAATTTTGTACATGAAATGTGTAGTTGCTGAAACTCCTAATTTATAGACATTATCCATTTTTAAAAACCAAGAAGAATACAACGGTCCTTTTATACAATACATAGATCAGTAAAGAAGACTCGACAGTTTTAAAAAAAATTCTTGAAAAATCCACAACACAGATTCTCATCCCAATCAGTAAATAAATAAAAGGGAGGTGTACAGACACACACATCCTAGCAGTATTTGCATGTGATTAAGTAACGTATGTACAACACTACCAATTTAATATCTCAGGTGTGTTATGTGTGTATGTACTGTGTGAGTTGACTCATCCTAGTTGACTTCTCATTTGCTAGGAGCGTTTGTCAGTCCATACATCTTCCATTTTAGCATTATACAAATAATAGCCAAGTGAAAAGACCGGTAATGGATTGTCCTTTTGCGGAACTAGAAAAGTTGTTCAACAAAACCAAGATAAGCGTATTTTTTTGTTATGCTGCAGAACGAAGAAGGAGAGAAGAGTAACTTCCCATTGTCCAATCACGATAATATGTGTAGTGAATATTATCCCATCTTCTACCCAATTCAGTCTTCTTCTCATAAACCTTCACAAGATTCCATATTATATGTGTATAATATGTAAAATTCTCTCTCTCTCTCTCCCTGTAAGCCTCGTCCACACTTTGCATGATTACCCAGACTAGTTCTCACATTTTACATAGACAATTAGCTCAAAGCCAGGAGTCTTCGAAATGGACTTTTCAGCATATCACTAATACCCAGTTGTACAACACTCTATAGCATGTATTTTGAAAAGAGTCATGTAGGGACATGGTCACCAAATATTGAGACCTCACATACATGTACATGTACAGGGTTTGAAGGAAACCTTTCGTGAATTTGTATATTAAAATCGTGTACAATTTACAGTCTCAACCATGGCACATTGTTCAGCCACGCTTTCCGTATCCTCCACGGATCCAGATTTTTGCATATTACTGGACTCACTCTCTCTCTCTCTCTCATCGGCACCCACCTAGCCCTGAATGAGTGTTACATAGATGTTCGCCCACGCACCAAACAACCGAAGTACAATACAATATACTCGTACTCTGGTATTCCATAATAAATATTGTGTTACTATCAGTGGTTTAATATGATAATTTATCACATGACTTTACAAGAGGCCAAAAAATTTTCCGAACGCACGTACACACCACACTTCTCCTCTTGCCTGGACCAAATATGTACACCCTATTGTTGGCTCATCAAGTCTGTGTGTGTGTGTGTCCCGACGGCAAAGGGCAATAACAATAAGAGACCACATTCCAGTCTCAATACTCTAAATTGTTTGCAGGAAAAACTTTGGCCATAACCATCAACCCCTCAAATTGCATCTTTGCATTTTGATACGAAACTTCTCTCTCTCCCTTTCTCCATGTATAGAAAAATGAGAAAAATAGATACATATATTATGTACCGAGGAATCTGGAACCTGTCAAATTGTTTTCTCCTTTTCTTCTCCATACCATCTGCCATTTCCACTGCCATGCCCTCCTTCACTTTTTACCAAGATAATCAATTCGGTAAAAATTAAAATAAAGAAGGAGACAAGTAGCCATGCTATACATTGTAATACAGAGGGATAGGGAAAAAAATACTGATTCCCTTCTTTCACCTCTCTTGAGCCACATAAGGCAAGATTTATGGGCTAGTTTTAAAACCATCTCTCTCCGACTACATTCTCGATGGAGAGAATGAATTGTACTTACTTGAGACACTGAAGAAATACTGTGCGATAACACTGTGTCTCAGAAGAGGAGGAGTATAAATTGCAATACATCACTCTTAATTAATTAGTTCCAATGTATTTATTTGACCTAGCCCCCTTCTCTTGTACAAACGGAGGAGAAGAGAGGATAAATGACATAAATAAAACTTTTTTCTTGATCTCCCCTCCTCCAGGATAAGTACATAGTCACTTTTGAGAGTGTCTACTAATTTGTTACTGATGGTTGAACTCTTGTTCTTCTCAATACACAATCATTTAAGTAAAGTGATACGAAGAGTCTTTATCATCTCAACTTCCCCATTTATACAAAAACGGGATTTTACCGGATAAACTACAGGGAAAATAGGATAATGAAGGTGTGTGAATTTCAAATTGGAGGAGTTAATTATCTAAAACAATCTAAATATTCCAAACAAGTCGATTTTGAAGATGTAGCAAAATTAATGAGAAAGGAAATTCTCACAGCCACTCATTAAGACACGGCCGCGTGGGTAGTTGCTTCTTAAAAGCAAAAAATATTTTTTGTCCAATCTTGACAAAATCATAAAACTAAAGTACACACAAGGCAAATGCATTTTCAAGTGTGTAGTGTCTACCCGGGAGGTCTTTTCCAGATCTTTACCAGATAATCACAATATTTGCAATCAACGACGAACTCTAATGTCCATTAGCTCTAAGTCTCTTTGTTTTTACTCTCATTACAGTTTTTTGTGTGCGTAGAATATAATATTCTGAATATTACGCATTTGGCATTATTAAGCATGTAAAGTATTTTTTCCCAGCTTTAGCACATTGAAAAGAACGTAATGTGTGTGGAATATCGATTTGAAACAAGGAAGGAAAATTCAGAATTAATTGTTCAGTTAATACTCACCTGTTTGGTTGACTGTGAGTCGAGCCAAGGCAGTTCTGAGACATGAAATTTGAGCTTGTTGTTTTGTCACCAAACTACAATACAAAGAAAACATTCAAATTTAGTTCGAGATGAAAGATTAACTCATATTTATTTATGTTAAACTGTTGTTTACTAAGTGTGTTCTTTTTTTAAAAGAAAAATATTGTACGACATGATATTTACTCTACATTTCACTGTCTCAGCTTTTCCTTTTTTAAATGTGACACAGTTTTTGTGTCTTATCACAAATGACACACAATTGTTAATACATAGTAAACACTACTTTAACTAAAGAAGATAATGTAGAATAAATGTAGTAGCAGGAGATATTGTCTGTATAATTATATAAAAGAAGGGACAAAACTGACACTTTTTGGATGACATATCAACAATGAAAAAGATTTTTTTATGATTTTGTAATAAGGAAAAGGTGGAGATGGGACTAAAAGTAGGATAACGAGAAGATTGTGATTATGATAAAGTAGATGTGCTTTTTCTTTTCTATGTAATTGTGTCTCTAGACTCCTGTTTAATTACACTTGACACAAATGCTCACGTTAATGATTAGAGTTTCGTCTTACCTGCACATGAGCGACAGATGTTGATGACAATTTTCTTCAATGTGGGTTTCCAAAAGTGGTCTTTGACCCTACCAACCAACAAAAATACAAACAATGATTAAATAAGGAAAGTGTTTTTTTGACCTACTTATTTAGCTAATCCTGATGTCAACGAATTAATATTGTATACTAATTATTAGTAAAATCTAAAATTGAATTAGGCGACATAATTTACAGTAGTTCATTTTAAGACCCGTTTTCACACACACACCTTATGTAATGTGACCTCAAATTATTTTCAAACAAACCCTAGTTGACTTTTGAGTACAAATGGTCTTAATTGTGGTTACATAATGAGGATTGTGTGTGCGTCGTCGGGGCTCCTTCATGAGAGAGACAAGACAAAGATTTCTCATGAGTGATAGAGATTAATATGTTTTCTTGCAACATTTTGGTATCATGCGTGCGTGTGTGACTATATTTGTATTTAATTTACTCTACAGTCTACGCAAAGGATATTAGGAGTTTTGGATTTGACGTGTAAATGTAAAAAACACACATTAAACCGTATGACGTCTGGCCTCATATGAAAAAGTCGTATTAAAAAGTGAAACCACATACTACAGTACCATCAGACTTGATAGTCTAGGTAATTTTGCATGAAAAATCTGTGTACTCACATGGAATATCATAATACATTTAAAATGGGGATGACAACACGGAGGAAATGAGCCTGCATCTCATCTTTTGATGACAAACTTCCTCAATTTAGCCTATTAATATACAAAACAGGGACAGAGTCGTAGGTTTTGAAATCAAATAAAGATTTGATTTACACAAAGATGAACCCACACAAAAAGGAAGAAGATACATAATAATATGTAATATGTGGGTGGAAGTACACAGACACAGTCAGACGTTAAAGACAAGTGAAACATGACATACGTCCATGTACATTTGTCCATTATTGAAAAAATGTCCGTAAAGTAGTTTCCTCCGTTGTGTTAAACAAGGATTTTAGATAGTTCAATTATTGTTATTGTTCCCCTTGGGATAAAGTTATCATTCCTATCAAAAAAACAACTCCTCTCCTTTTTCTGTCCATGCCATGACAGACAGAACGATCGCAAATTAGTCAAATATTTTCGCCCTTTTTTCCACACACATCCATTTCGTATTCTAGACACATCTCCCTCGTAAAGACTGGACAACTTTTGCACAAAACATGCACTCACACGAGTCATCCTAGTACAACACCCAATACAATAATAAAAAAGTTCATTTCTCTTCACAAATACTTTTTTACTTGGCATTTACGCACGTCGCACAGTCAAGACACTAGTTTTCATAATTGAAAAGAAAAAAAAACTATTTCGTACAGTCATCAAGTTACCTTCAAATTAAAGGCTGAGGAAAATTATATGGGGAAAAAGGCATCAGTGTCAAAGAGAGAGAGAGAGAGAGAGAGAGAGAGAGAGAGAAAGGTGAAAACTGTGAGACAAACAAGTCAACTGGGAATTAATAAGCTGCTGAAATAATAAGGTGATAAAAATCTTTTTGAACCAAACAGACACAGAATGTGAGTGGACACACACACCATCCACATCACCACTCTCTGTCCCATGCATAATATAATATATTAAAAGATATCTTGAAAGATTAAAAGTGTGTAGGCAAAAAAAAAGTCTTGCGTTGCGTGCATTACGTATTACCTAGTTAAACACACACCAGCTTACTCTCTTTCATTGGCTGTGACCATATAAAGGCCGACACATAATTTTCGATAAAAACTTTTCTGAATTTTCTTATTGTGGGGATGCCGTGTATTTAAGAGGATTTTTCCCTTTTTTCCCTCACCTGTCCTGTACGTAATAGTGCGTGCCTTACAGAAAGGGATGCTGTGTGTGTGTGTAGTGCCGGGTCTTATCGACACATCGACTGGGATTCCTCTTTTAATTTATTATAATGCCTTTGAATAATTTGTCAGTGTGTCAGAATGATTCAACATTTCCTCTTGAAGAATAATAATTGGTTCTCCCTTTTCTCTCTCTCTTGGGCTGTAGTTACATTATATTTGTTCATATTGGCACTGTACACTCAATAATTTCAAATGTGATTAACTAACTACATGCAGAAAAATGACTTGCGATTGGTGTGTGGACTAAGTATGTGACTAGTGAAATTTGCATGCGGTTTGGCGTTGGTTTTTCATTAATCTTGTTGTTGTTGTGATGTACTAAACTTCAAATTATGCCAATCATGATTGACTCTAACACACCACCTCACCACAAAGGATGGAGGGGGTGTTCTTGAATTGAACGTGCCTATTGAGAAAGCATGACTTGGTCATGAAAAATTTTAAATTGATCCCGTCTTCCCTGCCTCCCTGCCCCTGAGTAGAGTTTAAGTAATTAATTTATGTACACATGTAATGGTACACGAATTAATTGCTTAGTCAACACACTGTTCCATGGACACTTAACTAACCATCCTGGCAAAATTAATAATTGAAGAATTAAAAAGAAATTGAGCTTTACTTTGAATTTGCATCCAGAGTCCTTGAACATACAGGGTACCACAATCCCGGAACATTTGTCTTTCAAATGAGCATCCAATTCTTCTCGGGGAATGGCTGAAGATCCACATCGGTTCGGACATGTCACAGGATACCTCCCGCATTTTCCATGATGCTACGGGAGATTACATAATTATAAATGGTTATTAGGTATTTATTAGTGGAATTGTTCGAAATATTTATCATGAAGGGGGGAAAATAGGGCAGGGAAATTTTATTTTTATTTTGTAAAAACCATTGTTAGGGTGTCGGCCACAAATTCCTTTTTGCAACAAATACAGGAGACTAGTCTTTTGACACACTCCGATTTCATATGTTGAGACAAATTCTGTCGTTGAACTTTACACGAACATTTATTCTCACAGTAGATCAACTCCCAACCACAACTTCCATGATGATTCTGAAAATAAGGAAAGCATAAATAAGAAAAATTAGTTCAGTTTTAAAGAAGAAGGACTGAAACGAATTAGAAAAGAGTAAAAATCAGTTTTAAGGGACTATGAGACTCGGGGTCAAAATACTTTGGCGTGTGGATGTACCCTTAACAAAATTAGTCACACCAAATATTCATGTTTACATAACGTTCCACACACAATCTCCAAATCCACAGAAAAGGTGATAATAATAGTAATTGTACACACACAGCATCAGTTACACACACATACAACAGTTTCTCACTTGATTTAACCTACTTCCTCCTCCCGAAAGTATCCACACAAAATTCTCTCATTCTCTCAAAAAACCATGAATACTTAAAAGTACACAGCGCACACCGTTAACCAAAGATGAAGTCGAAGAGTATATTATTGTATTGTGTGTCCAGGTTAAGAATGAGGAGGAAAGGTTCATTGAAACTCCATTGGAATTGAATGAAAGAATGTCTAAATGAAATTGAAAGTAAAGGAAGGAGGAGGAGATCAAAGGAATTCCATTCTCTCTTGTCCTGTACACACACACTTCAGCGGAACCAGAGAAAATATTTCCCTCGTCTCCCCAGTACCTTTCACACGAATACACAATTTTTTGACTTTTTTTTAAAAAAAATATGTTTATGACCTACCTCCAGTTCTTCCCCACTAAAAATTTTACTGCAAAATTGACACGTCATGCGGCGATTCTAGAGAGAAGGGGAAAAAGAAAGAGACCGACAAATAATATTTTTGTGTCACACAGAGCCTCAGCGCACACACGAAAATTTCTTGGACATGGACAGTGTCCATACATTGGACACCCTCCACTCCACCATGGAGTATTTACTCACTCCACAGTAATATAATGAAACATCATTTTTGTTAAACACAAACTTTATGAAGCATAAAAATCAAGTGTCTACACTTCAAATATTATGACGACAAGAAGAATAATTGTACAAAAGTTTGTTCCTTACCCGACATGTGTACCGTAAATGTTCTTCAAGTAGTAACCTCGGAATCATGGATCCACACTGGCTTGGACATTGGACAGCATCAAATCGACATGTATTCAGATGACCCTGTTGAATCATCAACTCATGAATCATCTCTTTCTAAGCCCAACATGTACTTAATGCTACTTAGGTATGTGTTGTCTTTCTTTAGAGTACACAGTATCTTTACTCTCATGCTGAGCCTAGCCCCTTTCAAAAGTACAGTACAGTACCTCACTAATTATCATGAATCATCAATGATGTCATTCACAAGTGGCATCATCAAAAAAAAATATTTCGGATTTTCAATTATAGACAATCATGAATCGTTAAAAAATATTTATGTCTACATTGTCACGTCGTACTGCAGTACAATAAATACTAAATACATACAGCGTGTACTTACAAATTATAAAGTAATTCTTACCTTAAGTTTTTTCAACTGATCAGACCAATTGCACCCATCCTTGTGATGAATACAGAATACAATTGAACTCATGATCGCTTGCTCGGAGGAGGAATCCGTTGTCGGCGCCTGTATAGAAAAAATATCCAAAACAGAGGACATATTTCATGAGAGTGTCTTTTTTCCAAAGAAAAGAACAGAAGAGAACAGATTGACCAACTTAAATTCTTGCACTATGAACAATACACAGTCGTCGGATATGAGGGAAGCACATTGGAATGAGGAGAGGCAAGCCAAAGTGTGTGTGTGTACACTACACACACCACGGTTCGTCAAACCTCGAGCAGATCATATCCTTGTGTGTGTGTTGAGTGTGTGTGTAAGTAGGGTGACTTTATTGAGCAAGGGAACGAGGAAAAATGTACACCTCAAAGCTAGGAAAAGACAGAAGAAGAAACGTTTGCAACACATGAGGGAGGGAGGAAGGGTTAACTAATAATAATAATAACCCCTCCACTTTACTAACTAACCAGGGTAAATTAAATTTGTGTATATTTGTGTGTGTGTACGGTGTACTATATGTGTGTGTGTTCACACTGTGAACTCCACAGTCTGTCTATAAACCAGTGTGTAGTGTATTGTATTGTGTAGAAGTGCAGTGTGTAGAGCACTAGAGGGGAAAAAACTATTAGAAAAACTTTGTTCAAAACCTCGCATCCTGTTTCATGCTCTGAGCAACATCAACAGAATACAGAAGTACTCTTCATCTGTCTTTGTGTGTGTGTGTCTTCTGGTATATATAAACATAGGACTGTGTAGATGTTCTGTTCTACATGGAAATCGGGACCTTGTCTTTTTCTTCAAAATGATTCAGTAATATGAGCCACGCGTACAAACTTAAATAATGATCATGAACTTTAAAAACACTTTACCCTGGGTGACTCCTGTCCGCTCGACACGGTAGTTGTACTGCTTTCGCTGGAAATTAAAATAGAACACACGTTTAAGAGTCGTCGGCAATGGGAGGGAACAAATTATGACATTAAGTTTCAGAAAAATAATTAGGAAGAACACTAAATGCGAGTACAAAAGTGAACAAGTGTCATTTTCTAATCTAAATTTAGTTTCTCACAGACGAGTCACAAAAATACTGCTTTGTTTAACCAAACTCATTTTATTAAAATTATTTTGACTAAATTATTTTCAGGAGAAATAATTTTACAAAATTTGGAGTGTACAAACTCACCTTCTAAAATTATAACTGAGGCTCACAGGCATGATGAAATGGTTTTGAAAAATGTCACAAAAAAACTGAGATCACATGAACAAAAAACTGTTTCTTAATTTCACATTTCCCCTCTGAAAATTCAGACGTAGGAAAATTTTTCTTTTGCACAACGTTTTCTTCAACAATTAACAACACAAGAGCAAATGTGTGAGAGAGAATCCCTCAAGACTGAAGACACATGAAAAGAAGCTGGTGAAAAAGAACACGACCGTCGCCCACGAAACCTACACAACAACTGACACACAACACAAAACACCAAAGGAGGATAGGAAAGGAAAGGAAGCAAAAGCTGTTTGATGTGAAGGGGCTCCAAAGCACAGTCAAAACTAGAGAGACAAGAGAGTAAGTACCAGGTGCTCCTTTGAGCACACACAGACACACGTCCTGTACAGTGTACACACACATGTACCTATATATGACTCCTCAACTGTATAGATTGTAATTATAATACACTAATATGTATTACTTCTCCATAAGACTTATGTAGGGAACGTGTATGTGTGATGTGGAGTACAGAAAGAGTCCCAAAATCATCCTCCACAATAAAATATTCTGGCCACACGAGAAATATTACTGTTAAGAGAGAGACAGACTGGCTCGCACTATTTTACCATTCCCCACAACACACACACACACAACACAACGCACAACACACACACACACACAAAAGATGGTCGGATATGTGATAATAATATCAACAGCCACGTCATAAAAAAGTATGTAAGTTGGTGTATAATAAGATAATTCATGTAATTTCCCTCCTGCTCTTCTATTGCTCCCCTTCACACTACAAAGTACAGGTAAAAGAAGGTAGAGAGTCTTTGTGCAAAAGGAAAAACCGAGGGAAGAATGAGATTGAGTCTCGAGACAAGTTCATGTTAAAGTAAAGTAGACGAGGCATACAACCTTGTCTTTTTTTGAGAGATATTTAGCAGACGATTGCTGAAAGAAGGAGAGACAGCTGTCGATCGCAATAATAATAATAGGTAGGACAATATTATTGTTAAGGACCGTGTGTACGGCGTGTGTGTGCCTTTAAAATGACCATTTAGATTTTACAGCTGTACATATATCACAATTGTGACATATGCACACCATCTTCTCTTCTTACTACTATACACACATATATATATATATATATATATACAGAAATATGCTGAAAAGGTGACTTGTGACGCTTTTGATGAAGAGTATTGAAAAAACTTGAACCACTGAGATTCTTACATGATGTATTTAAAGTGTAGTAGGAGTGAGAGGATGCGAATATGTAGATATGTAGCCATGTGGTGTGTGTAAAACTATGGATCATTAAATTTGTGATTACACTCCAGTCTCGGATTATTTTCATCCGTGAAACATGAGAGAAGAGAGAGAGAGAGAGAGAGGTAGCCACATTTGAATTTTGTCTTGGTGTGTTTTGATAGGGGAATTATCTGATCCAGCTGCCACTGCCACTGCCATAGCTACCTTTACAATTGCGTCAGACGACAAGTAATTCAGACTCACATTTACACGCACTATATTCATGTCTCAATGTTACTGACAGAAGATTCCTTTATAGTTAACTCCTACAAATATACACCAGTTTCTAGTAACACACTGAAATTTTGTACCAATTTTTGCACAGCAAAACGGACAGTAAATCATTTGCTCAGATTTGACAGTCAAATCTGAGGACAACTTTCCAATCCGTCTTCAGGCAAAAACATAATTCCAATTCGGACTGAAATGAAATTGGACGATCACACGCGTGTATGTGGCACGAGCTGGAGATTACCACACACACACACAAGTAGTGTGTAGTGAGGCCCTCATTTTTTGTTTTGAGATTTTGACGAACCCTGCAGCCCACAGGGTCAAGCTCAAACTTACCCCTGCAGTACTGGAAAGACGAGACAAATAAACTCATTTAAGTTTCTTGTATTTAATTATCTTAGTATTCTTTCGAAACGTTCTATCACTTCCATCGTTTATTTATCTCTGGGATTGCGGTTTGTGGACAAGACGCATTTTACACAAATGTGGCTATTACAATTTCAAAATTGAAACTTAATTTACATGCTTACAAGGTCAAATCATGGATGACAAATCCTGTAATTTAATTTTGTTGTCAACAAACCCCATGGAAGAGTTCAACTGCTTCTGGTACTGCGTACTGGTACTCCTCTGAGAGGAGGACTCAGAGATTAAGCTCTTCTGCCCCTATTATTATACCCTTTCTTGTTTAGCATACCCTATAATACCATGGTTTTCATGTTGAAGAGGAATATACTTTGTGTAATATAGATGTAGACAATTTTTCCGGGCTCAGCTGGTTGATCTGCAGATGATGTTGGTGCATCATGCATCTGTATCCAGCATCTTCCTTTCCCTTCAGTTTTACTACAATGACCAGCACTTTGACTCTTCCCAAGAAAAAACGTTGCATAGGTCCTTTACATCTTCTTCCCTTTTCTTCTTCTTCCTCCCTTATCTCCAATAATACTGGTACCTCCTGCACACACACACACTACAGCTATTGTTATTACTATTTCCTCATGAGTGTTGATACCCAGTAGTTGGTTTAACGTTTGTAGGAAAAAAATACAAAAACTAGCTTTAGCATTCGATTAGTGTCCAACCAGTGTTTTTTTTGTGGATGCGTTCGCCTACACTACATTAGAATATTTTTTTCCCTGACAGCCAACATCATCCACAGTTAGAGAGCATCATCAACTCAGCTGTTTTTGTTGTGGTTGTGTATGTGTGTGTGTGTGTGTGGATCTGTGTGTCTGTTTCTTGCGTTCACGTGGACCAACTCCGTTTTTTCCTCTCCTTTTCTCGTCCCTGAATTAAAAGAGATAAAGAGAGAGAGAGAGCTGGTGATTGTGACTGCAAAAAGTGACTTGAGTACACACACACAAATCCAGGCACACATCCAGGCACACATGTGGAGGGCCCACAGCCTCTAAATTGCCATTGCCTCCACGAGCTTCTCCTCTTCTGCTCTCCACTCTCTAAAAGTCTCTAAATCTTGACTTTGCAGTCTTCCACCCAAAAAAACGTCGGATACACATTAACATACATTAAAAGGGGAAGGAACCTTTACACACACGTATGTACACTTCATTGTTCGGCAAAGAGATACGTTGGAAAGAAAAATCAGGGTAGAAAAGAGGGAAACGTTCTCCTCCTCTTTCCCTTGACATTATCCAAAAGAGAGAGAGAAAAGCACCTGACCAGAGAGGATCATAAGGATGTACAATAAGAAGTAGTAAGTAGTATGTCATCAGCATGTTATATATGCATCAGAGGGCAAAAACATGGTCAAGGTGAGTAACGTACAAACGTGTGTAGTGTACTTACTACCTGTCTCCATCTCACTCTCTTTACAAGGTGGATTTAATAGTTTGAAATATACGTTCACAAAAACCATACTCTCTATTCTCCTCCAGATCAGTCCAAATCACAAAGTGTACCACCAGGTCGTAAGACGAAAACGTTATTCAAGTCCACGTCTTCTATATTGTCTCCCTTCCACTTGTGTGCGTGTGTGTGTCTGGGAGGGAAAGAAGGCTACGTTCGTATCCAAGACGTTCGTAGACATGTTCGAACAGGAATCACCGTAACATTGTACACAATCGTATGAAAATACAGGTGGGCAATGGATGATTTGTTCAGGCTGGAAAAAGTTGACGTGCTAACGGACGAACAATACGAAAATTCATCCCACCCTCTCTTTTTCACCGTCCCTCAAACACACACCCCCTTTTTTGTTTACCTAATGTAATATGGATTTAAAAAATCGGGTATTTTCTTTCGGTGGATGTTGAAAATTTGATTATTTTCTTGATTCTCAAAAGAACATTTCCACATTTTGGAGAAGTTCTCCAGGAGAACCCAGAAGAAAAGAAAAGACTTGACCTTAGGTGACGTTACGTGAGGAGAGGACAATGGTCACAGAAAAATCAAAGGGAGTCAAGTTTGTCAACCCCTTGAGTAAGAAAATCATCTCTGGCGAGACCCCTCACAGTCACAGGTAAAAGTCAAGAAAAAAAGGGATCCCATTACAACCCCGCTGTTCCTCCTAAACCAACCATACTCGTTACAATGTTTATTTCTAAAGTTTCCTCACCTACATAGAAGGTAAGATGAGAAATCAAAACTCATGTCCAGACATGAATCCGATGTACAGTATGTACACTGTCTACTTTGAGAGTTGTACTTTCAGAACTCTCCCTTTTAATCCTTTGAATTTGTATACGTGGGAGTGAAGGGTACTCAAATCGATTATTATTCGTTGCCTTGTAGTTTAAAACAGCGATGAAGTCCTTTATCTTTTAAATACCTAGAATTTCCTAGTCCTCCGATGGCTCTGTATGCATTCTGTAGTGTAAAATGGAGGAGGGGACTGGAACTGGATCAGGTGCTAATTGTGGAATAAAAACACCACACATCACAAGAGTAAGCATATGGGACATTTCTGATGTGTGCAGATGCTCCACATATTCATAGTAAAAGTATAGAAAGAAGTGTTGAGTCTCCAACAATACTTTGTGTGTTACAAGGAATCATTGTTTAAACTCATACCATTACCGTTTGTTGTGAGGCTTTTTCTCTCTCTCCCTCCATCATCCACTCTTAATAGGGAAAGATCAAACAACATTACAAGTTATTGTATGTTTGAACTCGGCTCCTCTGTCTTGTGTGTGTGTGTGTGTAGGGATGGTGGGGTGTACAGCCTCCTCCCTGGGAAACAACAACAATAAAAAGGGATGAAAATAGACTTGAGACCAAGTCTTGGTAGTTACATACGATATGGAACAATATTTCCCTTCAAAACCATTAAAGCTCTTGTTCATACAGGATTCATGTTGTATGTAAATACAATGTGTATATTTACAAAGCAGTCAAGTCAGACGAAGAAGAGGCCTAAAGGCAGTACGGAGGTGTAAATATCTATTCCCTCCAAGGGTGCATCTTTTCTAGTATGTAAATCTATGTGAAAAAAATTAAGAAAAAAGAGGCTCTGCTTGAGTCTTCAAGTTGAGTTGAAGGGGAAGGGGATGATGTCAAGAGAGACGGAGACGAAACAAGTTGGATTTTTATAATATACACAATGTAGTGCTGGACTGGTCCTTCAGCATTTATCATAAGGTTTCAACAAGAAGGACTCAGAGAGTCACAGCTCACAAACAAAAATTGTAATCTTCAACTCCTGGATGATCCAATATGCATTTGTGTGTGTGTGTAGTGTGTAGGTACAATATACAGGGAAGAGTATTATGATCACAGTCCAAGTACGTGTGCAGATGAATAGAAATTGTTTTTTTTAAGAAAAAAAGAAAAGCAAAGGATATAAAAAGTCAAAAGAGGAGGAGAGAGAAGGACTCATAACACATATGGGTATAATCATAGTTCCAAAAAAAAGTGGGTTGTAGTTTTCTCTTTAAAGAGGTTTCAAATCTCTTCTCTCTCTCTCTCTCTTCTTCTTTACAAGTGATTTATTCTTATTACCACAGCTATCACTGGTTTGCCTTCACTTTAAATGTTGAGTTGGTCTTCTCTCTCCTCTCTCTGATCTGTAGAAGAGAAGCCATGCTCATCTCAACTCACGCTCAACCTCATCAGCTGATTCTAATTTCGGGGCTTACACACTACACTTGCTTTGCTACGTTGGAGGATACTCACTTTTTTGTGTATTCCTGGACTACACACACACACTCCCTGGACTCTACACACACACACACACACAATACACACGATTATATTATGAAGGGAGGATTGGATACGTAGCCTAAGGGTCAGTCACTACCCTTGAATGTACAGACACATTGTACACACATGGACTCTGGTCCTGAGTCTCGAGAGAGCGAGAGAGAGTGTGTGTGTGTGGATCATTTCAATACTATCAACACAGAGGAGGAGACATGACCCTCAAGACATGTATATCGTTCAATAATACAATAGTAACTATTGTCTGACAATTGTTAAACGTTGTCTGAAAACGTTAGTCAAAGCTGGATCAAACGAAAATCCACACCACAAATAACACAAGACAAAAGTTGTCAGTTTTTTCTGAGCTTTTTCCATCCCTTTTGAAAATTAGGGAATAATTTTGAAATTAAGATGGTTCTCAATTTTAAACCTTATAAACTTTGGATTATTACAAAATGAGGACAACTACATGTACATGAACTTGTGTTGTTCATCGTCTTGTATCAAATTCATAGTTTATAATGGTTAATAATTACTGCTGTAGTGAGATCCATCTTCGGATCCATGGTTTCTTGCACTCACTCACCCAAACCCAACGAACCATTTTTTTTCTTTGCAATTAATCTGTGCATCAACCATCCATCTTCGTTTCGTCCATTATTATTTGTAGAGTGAGAAAAACTGAACTCCTTTTTATATGTATACAATTATTATTGCACACCTGCTTTTTAATATGGCAAACTCATTTTTTTCTTCTCTACTACTTACTACAAATCCATATTTTATGATCTCTGCTCTTAATCCATCTTCCTTGCTAGAAGACGTCATGTCTACTGAAAATTAATAACATGTTACAAACTTATTGTTATTTTGTTGTTTGGAGTAAAGAAGAACATGCCCTTTAGCATCTATCAATTTTCCCCTGGAAACATGAAAACAAATTCAACTACATAATTCCAAGAATATACAAAAATAATTTAACTTCCATTCAGGATGGAAGGGATACAGATTTTTGGTCTCATTTAACAATTACTGTGTAAAGAAGGATTGGGCGACCTTTTTCTTCTTTCCAATTTAGAGTCACTTCCTGTCAAAAAAATTAAGGAATTTTAAAATCATCTCTTCATTTTTTGACACACAAATTCCTCTCCAAGTAAATTTAATGTAATGTATATAACTTGACACCCACTCTGTCTCCTATTTAGTTGTAGTGTGTAGAGTAGACTGTAATTTTCTCATCTTTTTATAATCTGTCCACGAAAGAGCGAAGAGAAAGAATGAGCAACTCTTTGGGTCGGTTGAAATAATTTACTTTTGTGGAGGTGGAAGTGAAGAGACTAGAGAAAAAAAATGGAAATGCTCCAGTATTTGACTTGAGGGCATTTAACTTCCGCCAAAAGTTCTCTCTCTCTCTCTGTCTTTCTATAAAAACATAACTACTGAACGACCCAACAATAACATTGACTGGTCTGATACACAAATTAACTTTAGGTACATACAGATACTACACACAGCCTGTGTATTGATACAGGCCAATCCACAGCACACAAGGATGATTATTGTATAAACAATTGGATACCGTAAATCTTCACATAGTCCCCCGCTCCTTCTTCTACAACTTGTACACTACAACAGACCGACTGATCCAATACCACCTAAGCTGAATTTCATGGAATAAAGAGAATCCACTCGATTGTTAATAGAATTAAAAGGGAAAACTTGTGTGTGAGTGGACTGAGAGTGGTTGTTTCGTCTTTTTCTCTAATGTAACTCATAATATGATAGTTACTCCTTGTGATGATAAGAAGAGTAGAAAACACCTGTGAGGCAATTGTAATCCAGGCCGGAAGTACAGTACGTGTTTGTGTGCAATGAGATATGTTGAGTGCGATGAGAAAATTTTCACTAGTTTCTTGTCTACCTGGATCATGACAGGGAAAAAAGCGTACTACATAACATGTTTGTCTATTGACAATCCTATCATATATATATAGCTAGAAAGCGGGATTGCACTTTTACTTTTTTCCAACAAGAATCTAGTACACTGGCGAGTTGAGTCTGAAAATTATACCGAGTATTGAAGTGGATGTAAAACCTCACAAGACATGTGTTCCAAAATGTAAAAACTCAAATAAAGGTCATAGGAAAACTATTTCGTTCTACCGCAGTTGGTCCAGCCACGAAAGAAATACTTTATCTTGAGACTTGAGACTAATTTGGGTGACACAAAAAATGGAATTCCAAAGCGAGTTTGTTCGCTGGTAAAGAAAGAGAAAAAAAAAAGTATAAGATTAAAAATGACAAATGTACAGCGGATATGTGGATATATATACAAACTATAAATTCCACAATATATGTTTAATTACAGGGTACTGGTTCAGTTCAGCAGTGAAGTTTTTGAACCATCTCATTTGCATTTATCGTTATGAATAGTATTAACCATGTTTTTTTTAACATGGGACAGTAATAAGAATAAGATGAGAGGATTGATAAATGCTATTCTGCAGTGGAATTGAAACACAAAGGGAGAAGGTAGAAATACACAGATATATAGTATGTATTATGACGGTAGAAGAACAACCACCGTCAAATTTATTGACTGACCAACGAATGGAATGTTGAAAGGATAACTCCTACACGGAGAAAGAGAAGAGGGAGAAAAAAAGGGGACCGGAAGTCAGGGGATCATCCGGTACCAAGTGAGACGGGTGATTTTTCCATTCTTGGACCACAGCCGTCTATGGTTCACTTTCTATCCTATAGTAACATACCTATCATAATGATAACCTTGTAATTTTCAAGATTTTTTATCATACAAATGACCAAGTGTTAATTATACAGACTGGGTACCTATAAAAACAGATCCGTAAGTAATACATTACATATTCATTCTGAGCTCCAGAAGAATCACACAATTCGGATGATAACTATACTGTACTGAATTTCAATTTTGAAAATGCAAATGGTGTGAATTTTCCTTTGTTACTAGGACCAAAGTTGATCTTGTACTCAGACTGTTCAAATCATATTGACAATTATATGGTTCAATGTTATGTGGAAGACCTACGTTACATCCCTTACCTATCCTAGGATAGAGTGTATTTTGTGTCCCTGCTGTTGTTGAGCACTCGCTTTATTATTTACTGTATTAGAATTATGAAAGGATGCAATCTATATATCTCAGCTTCATTGCTTTTAGTACTGAGGGTACATGCAGTAATATTATAAGGTGTTCTCTTTATCTCCGTTCACATCTTGTACTGTTAAGACAATTTTTTTTCGGAACTTTTCAGTGCGTGCCATGGCTTTAACGAATTTTAAGTTTTCAGCTGCTCCATCATTCCATTCTCCAATGGGTTTGTAAGAAAAGGGAATGAAGGTCTTTATTCTTATTCTTCTTTAGTACAACACATCAGCATCAGCATGTGCTTCCTAGCTACTACTACCACACTGTATTTGTGATATTGAAAGTTTACTTGGCCAGAAAAAGATTATCTTGTACAAGGCACGAGCCAAGCCAACACAAAGAGAGAGAGAGTACTCATAATAAGTACACATTTATGATCCAGGAGAGAGAGAGTCCAGAAGGTCTATGTGTAAGTAGCTACCGCTTATTTTTTTACTTAATGGGAGATACTCACAGTCCCCTGTATAATATAAATTCCAACCTTAAGATATATAATGAGGGCCCTTCAAGTTCTTCCCTGTAGTTGATGCTACACACAGACAAGGGAACCGAGATCACATGTGAATGAGAAGAGGAAGTTGAATCAGCGACACATGGCAAGCAGAAAATATATTACAAAAAATAAGATTCTGATACGTAAGTATACCAACCAAGGCTGGTCTGGTGAGCTTCACATCCGACACTGTTTCCAAGCTTTAAGGGTGCCAATGTCAAAGACACTACACATACATAAATCGTCGTGGGGGGATACACAAAGAAAGATACAGGATTTTTAAAGTTCAGTCAAAGTCCTTGCTATTTCACGTTAGAATAATTCCAACGTGTTTCCAAATTAACTTTGTTCATATTATACGTACATAGACTGTACTCAAGCACAGACTAATGTCAGTGCTTGTAGAGAAACATTTTGTTACACTGGCCGGATTTGGAAACGGGGATTTTGTGTGTTATGGGGAAAATGAAGGATTTTTACAAAAAATGATTAAAAAATGAGCTTTCAATATACATATTAAAAATAGTCAAACGCTGGATAGTTCTTAAGTAACACGCATTCATTTTAAAGCCATACATGGCTATCCGAGGCTGCCTTCCTATTCTTTTATGCAATGCAAGAAAGGGACGTTCAGTACTGGTCTAATAGGTGATCTCA
>WJFB01001818.1:0-25627 GCA_009870185.1 Pygmarrhopalites habei
ACTAAAGTTTATCAACCTTGGAAAAGAAAACTGATTCTTGTCAAAGAGAAGTCAGGGAATCACATAGAACACTTGAAAAAAATTCATCGACGATTTAAATAGGTCATATTTGACATTTTACAATCGGTAAAACTGAATGAAGGACCCTCTGTGATTTAATTAAGCTTTATGGACAAAATAAATAAATTGAGCCATCCTCGTATATTTCACAACTTTAGGTACTCCGAGTCAACTCCATGGAAGAGATTGAGGATGCTCGTGTTAATTGGTCACCAGTAGTTGGTTCCGGGATGAAGTGTGTACCTGGTGATCCAGAAAATTGTGGAGATGGGTTTCCAGCAAAGTTAGCCAAACTCAATCATCCAAAAGGCTTGGCAATTACGAAGCGAGGTTCTATTTACATAGCAGACGGACCAAATATTCGTTTTGTGGATGGGCACGACATTATCCACACTGTTTTGGGGAGTCATGGTCATCGGACCGCCAAATTGAGTATGGCAAAACCAACGGATTTTGAGTCATGTCGAATCATCAGGGAGGATATTGCCAAAGTTCAACTGCACTGGCCTACAAATTTAGCTTTGAATTTGATTGAGAGTAGTCTATTCTTCATTGATGAGGGGATCTTATTCCGAATCACGGATGACAATCAAGTGGAGAGAGTTTTGAAGTGTGATGATGTCTTGTCCTCCTTGTCATCCTCATCAACATCCCCTCCTGCCAAAGTAGTCCGCCCAATCTTAGATTTGGCTTTCAGTCCAAAGGGACAACTCTACTTCATTACGGAGGACTCGAATCTGTTCACAGTCAAGACGGAAGGAAGTCCTCTGCTGGTTCGGACGGATAGAGTCGCCCCGTATGGTCAGAATCATTCAATGGATAGTGGAACGGGAAATGGTGGCGGGGAAAGTGGCGGAGAGAGACAAAGAAATAATTTGGATGCTGGTTTTGTCTCGGCTCTCAGTATTGGGGCCGACGGAACAATATATGTGGCGGACCAAGCTAATTTAGAATTGAAACAAGTGGCTCAATTCATCCCCACCCCCACCATGAATGGAGATTATGAAGTGGCTTTCCCGGCCACCGGTGAAATCTACGTTTTCAATCGTTATGGTCAACACATCCTGACAAAAGACCTCAAGTCGGGGAAAATCCTGTACTCCTTCCTCTACACCAAGAACACAAGTTATGGGAAATTATCCAAGATTAGTGACAGTGCCGAGAACAAAATCCTCTTTCTGAGGGACTACAGCAGTGTCGTCTCAACCATTGAGAACACACAAGGGAAAAAGTGTAGTCTGAGGTACAAAGTTAATTATTCACATTCTCAATCTGTACATGAGTTAAATTTTTTACTGATCCCTTTATATTTGCTACAGAATCAATCACTTGGGAAGACTGGTCCATTTCCAAGAGATGGAGAATTCTGAGATAAAATTGGAATATTCTGACGATGGACTTTTACTAGCCAAGACGACGACGACAGGTTTGTGAACTTTTTTCTCTCTTTATTTAAAAGAGAGAGGAATTTCCCCATGGCATACTTTTCCAGAGAGGAGGAGTGACGTGTGGAATTTGAGAAAAATTCTCATTTCATTTTTGTAACATGATCTGAATGTGTATTTTGAGAAATGTGTGTTTTGAAAAGTGTAGCCAATACATTTTGTTATAAGGGCAATATAAATTTTTATCGATTCCACCCACTCGGAGTGACATGAAAAATGTGATTGTACATGGGTCTGTGGGCACATATGTATAATATTTATTTATTTATGTGCAGGACTGAGTTCTCTCTACTCGTACGATCGTTTTGGACGAATTCGTCGAATCATCGGGGAGACAGGGATCCTGACGGACTTTGAGTATGGGCTGTCAGGGCCGTCGATAGAAGTGAGAGTGTCAGACTCGGTGAGCCCAAGTGAATTCACACGCTTTGCAATTCTCAGGAGTGAAGAGATAGACAGAGTGACAATCACGAGAGTCGGGGCGGACGAGAGTGTCGTTGCCAAGAAAGTCCTCGAGGCGGACGTCAAGAACGTCAGTTGCAGTTTACAAGAGAATGAAGGAGTGGAGATGTCTGCAGTAAGTCTTTCTAAGTAACGTTATCCTTGGCTTTGCTCTTCAATACAATTCGAACCACAGGGGTTCCTCGCTTCCTCACAGATTCTAGCATACTCCGGGTAGGAGACTTTTACTCATCTGTGCGAATTATTTTACAAACCTAAATTAATTAGATTTTAATGTGCTCAGTAAACTACGACACTCTCTAAATAGTAGTTCCCGTGACAGTTTAACTGTCACTTTGTTATTATGGCACTGAGTCGCAAAGGAAATAGGAACGGAGAGTTTCGCAAGTGGAAATTTAGTAGTCAAGAATTGCCTCTCTCTAAAAATACAGGTACGTAATTTATTAAGTACATCTCAATTTACATTCTTGTCCTGCATTTTTAGTGAGCAATGTCCCCTTGATTCATATTTTATTACGTCACAGAGCAAGAAAGGGAAACCCGGACAGACTCCGGATTTTGTGATGATGATTCTACACGACCACCCTCTCCTAGTATTTTTGATTTGAATGAGGTTCCATGGATTTATGATGATTATTGAATTCAATCTATGAAGACTGACATCGAACATGGAGTAAGTTACGAATTTTTGACAATGTTGTACATAGTAATGTAATTTGGAAATGCAAATTGTACTCAAAAACAAATATTATGCTTTCTGAAAACTAGGAATCCATACTTAAGTTAACTCCTAGTTTGTTCCAAAATGTGATTAACATGATGAGAGCTGGAGACTCCGAAAAATTAGCTGGGGACTTGAACGTGTCTGCAGAGAGTCTGTCAACAATGTTGGAGTTGATGGTATTGAGTGTTGATGCTCTCCAAGAGGATAATAAATTTTGGAAAGAAGAAATGGAGCCAAACCCCTCACACGTGGGTAGAGGAGAGCTTTCTGATGGACTATGAAGAGAATTTGAAACAACACCAACAACAATGTGATGGTACGGCCTCCTCTTTTACTGACTTTCGTCCTCTTCGTTCTTCATCCCCAGTGGAATCTAAGTCAAAGAAGCGGCATAAAAAAATTCTGAGAATGACAGTGGAACAAGTGCTCCAAAAGTAATGAAGGATGATGCTGTCGGGACAAATGTGCCATACACTGCTTTAAACTACATGGCAATTACAAATATCCGCGGAGACAATGTTCTGGCAAGTGACATTACTAAGTTTGTGAAGTAAGTATTCTATCCCAATTAATGTTTTTGTAAAGATTGCGATGCCTACGTATTTTGATTTCGTGGTAATGGTTTAATTAATGTGTTTTTGTTTAATTTCAGGCATTACTTCACGCTGGGGGATGATTGTCACATCTCTTCAAGGCTGAGCGCTGCAAGGTGGAAGAAATTTTGGATTAAAACTCATCCAACTTCAGGACGTGACAACAAGTATTCCCTCACCGCCACTCATTCACCGCCTACTTTGGCGAATTGGAAAGAAATAATTCCAACTGGAATGAAGGACCCAAGTAATGGCATGTACTATTTTTGCTCATTTTCTATTGTATTTATTTCTATTACTTCAGTGTTTGAATATAATTTGAATACTTGTTTTGCAGGCCTTTATTTACAACTACTCAACGGTGACATTCCATGCTCCTTTGACACAGACGGGAATATTGTATATAATGAGGAGAATCATGATGTAAGTACGCTCATATGTACATTGTTGTAATAACCTAGATAGATTCTAGCCGCTCTCGCTCACGCACTCACACAAGCAAATTTTTTAAAATGATAGATTCAAATTCACACAAGAGCGGATAACGATTTGGCTGATGTGATGGAGGAATTGATTAAACGGAATAATAATAAGCTATCCAACTATGCTCTAGAACTCCTTTTAAAGTAAGTTCAGTACCACTAATAATATCTGCAATACAAATTAAAAATAAAACCATGGTGTCATAATTTAGCTTATTATGGTGTCATAACTTATTTTTGTTGATTGCGTTTAATTTGCAGAAGCACATACCCTACGGTAGTCATTTCGTCTTCCTCCGTCCTTCATATGCGTCTAGTTCATGTTTACCAGAACCATCCATGGTTTGTAAAGGGTGACAAAGTTCCAGCAATCTATAGTTATTTTTATTCAATCGATGAGAACCGCAAAGGATTGCCACTATTGACTAGACCCGATTTACCTCCATTAGTCCGTGAAATCGTTCAAAGAGGATCTTCACTTGGTCTAGTTGATATGCCTGGAGCCCAGAGTTGGTACTTTTTTGAATTAGACGGAGAAGGAACTGAAGTTTTTGATGAGGATGTACCAGATTATAATATGACCATACATGCTCGCCTTGTTGATAATCCAGGTATGATAATAGTCGATTGCTGTTAATATTTTGGCAATTTATATTTTGCTGTTATGAAATTTCTAATAATTAAATTCGTTGTTTAGGAAAATATAAAATTTTCCTCTCCTGGTTCCGACGCACTAAACCTAATGGGAAAAGCAAGTACGAATACAATGTGGGGACCACTAAGAATAAATACGTAACAGTTGGTCATTGCCGAAACATGTTGCTTGTAAATGCAGCACAACAGGCAGAATCGCTGGGACCTGGTAAAGCTCCAAAAAAACCATCCTGCACTGGTCCCAAGAAAGTCCAGGATGGGGGGTTTGACTTTAGTGATGATGATGACTACTTAAAGGACGACTGCGATGAGGAGGATAAGGAACACTACAGTGTGAGTCTCAATGAACATTATTAATTTTTAAAGTATCATATTTTTATTAGAGTAATCCTCATTACTTCATTGCCCGTTACTAATTTACCGTATTTATTTTTTCTTTTGTAGTTTGACAAGTATGAAACAGAGTTTTGGTGGGCTCTTGGTCTGTTCTCATGCACCAACAAGAGAATCGCAAGCAGAATCAAGTTTCTACTAAGATCAATGATTCTAAACATAGGAGTCGCCGGAGGATATTACAGAAATTTTTCAGATTTGGTCATGGACTGTCTCATGAATCTTCCGTTGCCAAGAAACTCTAATTTTCGTCGTCCCCATTGTGTTGTTATTAATTAAATATGCATATATAAATATATACAATCATACACTGCCGATTGCAATGTTTTAAAACCACAATAAAACAGATTGTTTCAAATTAAAAACATTGCGGACTTCTATGGTCATTTCTGAAATTTCTTTGATGTATCAAAACGATGTGAGGATTTTATCAATTTTATTCATCATTTTTTTTACTTTTTCCGTATTTAACAAATCAGTTGTCCTGGGGACACTTTCCTCTTTTGAAGAACTCGATGGTCGTGGAAGGGAATTTGATGCGAGCCCCTTCCTTCCAGTCCATTCGGAGTTATGAGACTGCGGCGGGCACGACCACCCCCACCGAACTCCACCCTAATAAACATGAATGGAAATTTGGCTTGTTGGGTGATCGGATTGGGACGGAACGGATTTTGGACCGGCAAATGTGGGTCAATGATAGCCGTGTCCTCACCATTGAATTTGATCAATCCTTGTCCCGAGAAGTCATTTATAACCGAGAGCGAGAGTCCATCTTCTCCATTCAGTACGACAATACGGGGCTTCCTCTCTACTTCATCCCAACCTCCAATAATGACCATCGATTCTCCATGAACATTACCTACGACCGATTCAATCGGATTGAGAATTGGAAGTGGGGAGAGGGTCGGGGATTCCAAGTCTCTTACGGGCGGAATGGCTTTGCCACGGAAATCAAGACATTGGATGGAGTCCGAGCAAAGACGATTGACTACAATGAGTATGGTCAACCTTCCAAAATCTCTCTCCAATCCGGTCGTAACTTCTCCTTCTTCTACGACATCCAGTAAGAACGTTATGTTTTTGATTCGTTTTATTGGCACTAATAATTTTGGTTCCTGAGTTATTTAGGTGTTCACAGTACAAAGCGCAACGTATGTATCTTGAATTCAGTTCATTAGTCAAATACAGTAAATAGAAAGTGATTGTAATCACACATATTGCAAAGTTCATTTTAAAAGTGTTTTACTCAAATAATACTAGTTGTAAAATCTATCATATTATTCGGTCTGGTTTCTCGTACAATACTACAAACAAGTGGGTAATAACAGCAAACGTTATGTAAATAGGAAAAAATAGCAAAACAAACAATATGAATCTAAATTGTTATCAACAAAAAAATGATCATTTCTCATCTGGAGTAGCCTACACGTCCATTGATGGGTCATTTGGCTCAATAAAAAATTGGAGTGGATCTTTCTCTCCTTCAAAATACAAATCTGGATATCCCAATTCCATATCAAAAAAGACTCGAGGGAGGTTAAGGAAATCTTGAAATTCATTCCAATTCATTTGACGAGACTCAATCTTGTCGTTGTGAAGGACAATAGGTAGTTCAGGGAGAATGGGATGACCCTCCTCATCCAAGTCAGTCCAGGTATAATTGGTACTAAAGTCAGGGAGTGGGAGTTTGATTTGATTAGCTGTGACTCCATGTAACTCTGCTAATTTGAAGGCGACTTGATATTGACCCTCATACTGATGCTTGTGTTGTTGGTCATTCTTTTTTAAGTGAGCGAGGACAGTAGAAAAATATTCTATATCCTTATTCGCCAAAAGGAATCGTGAGAGAGATGTTGTTGTCCCAGGAAAATGAGGACGCGGATATTGTCCATAGTGAGATCCGACACTAACTAGCACGACCTGAAATTAAATAAACAGGATTCAAATTATAAACAAAACTGATGGTGGTTGGCAATGTGTGTGTGTGCGTGTTGATTTATATATACATACATTATCTTTTTTGAAAAAATAGGCATAAATATTGGCCGCATAGGATTTCCCTTTGAATGATGGCTCTGTCCTGACTGTACTCTGAGCTTGATTTCCGACTTTTCTTTTTTCTGGTCCCTTCAAAGAACGTACAAGAGTCTGATTCCTTCTCCAGTCCAGAGAATCAACATTTCTTTTCTTGAGAAATGAATTAATGCTCTCTAAAGTCAAGTACTTTGTCTGCATTGTCAACTGAGGAATTTGAGTTTGAAATATTTGGACCGAGTTGAGTAGTGGGAGGAGTAAATAATGCACCATCTGTAATTGAAAAATGTACACACACCATTGTCAATTACATAGCAATTTCATCTTTGAAAAATAATAATAATTGAAGTACTCACTTTATGAGAATTGTCAGCAATAGCAGCTGATTTGAAATCCTTTGGACTCCACTGAATTAATTCCATATCCACGTGGACCAGGTCCGGAACAACTTTTTCCGAATTATGTTGACCCTTTATGGCCCTTTCAGACTTGTGACTACACCATCCTAGTCGTTGAAACTGAAGAGTAGAGTCCACATGAGGATCATCTAATTCCAATCTGAGCAACACTGACCCAATAGACCTGACTCCCTTCACTTTCTCATTATTGATGATACGATCATTAATTTGATTTAAGTCCATGAACGTGGCCAAAACAGCAACAGTATTTACTGCATGTGGAGGGACATTGGTATATTGTAATTTAACACAGATCAATTTATATAGATAGTGTCACATATATAAATTTAAAATCATTAACGAAAAACTGTTAGTTTGTAGTATGTACTTACATTCTCCCGACGGACAGTCGTGAGATCCATGAAATGACCAAAATGTCCACGTACAGTGTAGTCAGGAGGAGAAGCAGGAGCAAGATTATCAGAAGTGTAGAGAGTTGGATAGAGTCTTTTGATGATGGCTAACTTACATCTGACACAATCTTGCACTCTCCAGTCGGGTTGAACTAGCCAGTTGAGCTACACATACACACTTTTTATTTTCAAAATTGGGATCATCAGGAGTGAGATTGTTGTCCCTCACAGCTTTCAGGCAAATTTGACACAACCTCACTTTGTTATCCGTGCTAAAGTTTGTTTTCATTCTGCTCCCACAGACAACACATATTTTTCCCCCAACAGGAAATTTCTAGGATAGAAAATAATAATATACATGACGATGTCGTATTTGATGCCATTTCGTAAATTTTACTATTTTCCTTACTTTCGTTTCATCGAGATGTAAAGCCCTTTTCTCATATGTGATTGTAAATAATGAGTAGTCTTCAATTTCCTCTCCAGTACTCTCATACTCCTTGTTGAATTTCTACAATCATAATGAAAACAAATTAATGAGAGTAGTTCATGTGTATTTTATAAAAATTCCACTTGTCAAACTTAACTTACCTCTAAATATTCATCCATCAACTTCTGTCTCTCTTCAATCTCGTGCTCAATCAACACCTCATACTATTCAATTTTGGTCGTCTTGGCCTCAATTTTCTTCCTCAGTTTTTGTTCCTCCTGCTGTTTTTTATTGGCTTCCTTGGCAAGAGCAGCTTCTGATTTCTTGACCACGACACTCTTACTACTTCCCGGTTGATCACTACCTAATCCCTGACCCTCCAACTTCGCCTTTTTATTTTGACAATCCATTTTCTGACGAAAAAAAGGCACTAACGGAGAAACACAGTCTGAGCTAATTGAACTGAATTCGTTTTCAACTCTGGTGCTTGTCTGAACCTGTCGTAAATTTGAAATACTTGTTTCCCCGGGAATCAAGGATAACTGGTCATTGTACTTTGTTTTACAGTGGCGGACTCAAAAGTATGGAGACACCCAAGATGACTCGTCACTCTTTCACATTCCAGTACTCCATTGGCTTCACCAAGATGATTTATCAACCACCCGGATATGGTCCCATCAAAAACTCCTTCGTCAAGTATTTCAACTCTCACGGCCTCCTCCAGTCCGTCTGGCTCCCAGCTGAGACTGGACGCATCTTTTACGACTACGACCTCCTCCACCGACTCACCCACGTCCTTTACTCAGAGGGGAAGATCAGTTACAAGTACAAACCCAAAATGGTGACCATCACCACAGCAGAGAACAAGTACGAGTCCACCAGTCACATTTGGACTAATGGTTTGGCCAAAGTCACTCAGTCCAAACACGAATTTGGGTCAAAGTCTGGACTCTCCGCTGCCAAATTTATTTACGATTATGACTCCAACTTCCGTCCCATCGTCATGAAGGCCAGGGTTGGTGGAAATCTCCTTCCGGACTTTCTCCTCTCTTACAGTTCCAAGACGGGTTTGCTGGAACAGTTGGGAAATTTTAGAATTTCCCAGACGAGTGGGAATGGAAGTGCAGTGTACGATGGACATGCCATTTTCACCCAACTGACGGACAGTTATGGACAACCCCTCCAGTATGCCCTCACCATCCAGTCCACTGAAGTCTTCCGACTTGAGTACTCCTACTACTCGGATTCTCATCGGATCCAACAAATCCGAATGTTTACCAAGACAATGGGTTACCCAGATCAAGCTGGGAATGCTCCAATCCGAAATTTCACCTACGATGTGGATGGACAATTAGTATCCGTGGAAGCAGCCGAACCCTGGAAATTTGAGTACGACATTAATGGAAATTTGTTTAGCCTAACCTACCGAGGAAACACCATCCCGCTTGAACACAGTCAACAGGACAGGATAGTTCATTTCGGAGATGGGTCATACAAGTACGATGTGGTAGGGAGGGTCGTACAGAATGCCCGGGAAGAATTCTACACGTACAACTCACACGGACATTTGAAGAGGGTTTGGAAGGGGGGTCGGTTTGACGTGGACTACTTTTATGATCACGAAGGGAGACTTGTGGCGAGAAAAGATAATCATGGGAATGCAACTCAATTTTTCTACGCGGATGTTAGTCATCCGAGTCTTGTCACCCATATTTACAGTCCTAGGGAGAATCGGCTCCTCCACTTGGTCTACGATGAGGCAGAAAGACTGATCTACTTCCAAGTGAATCGAAACCAAAAGTACTATGTTGCGAGTGATCACTGTGGCACCCCCATCCTCATCTTCAACCAGAATGGTCGAGTGGTGCGGGAACTGTCACGGAGTCCTTACGGTCACATTGTCTACGACTCTGATCCATATTTCTACCTCCCCATCGACTACTGCGGAGGCATCCTAGATAAGGTAATGTGTCCATCTTCATTAACCATCATTTAGCTGTATGTCTCCTCTTTCCCCTTTATTAGGATCTCTTGGTAACTCTTGCTGTTGTGTATAAATGTAGTAGTGAGAGAACCTACATCTGTCAACTGAGACTCTTGTCTCATTTTTCACTTCCATTCTACTGATTATCACTCGTAATTAATGACCAACTTGTATTCCAGGTGACACTCTTAATTCACATGAAGACGAAGAGAGTGTACGACCCATTAATTGGCCAATTCTTAACTCCAGACTGGGAGTCGCCCATAAATAACTTGGAGAATCCAGAACGTATTCATCTGTATCGTCTCAATGGCAATGATCCTATTAATGCTGAGACTAATCCTGTACCTAAATTTGGTGAGTTTGGACACTTTGAACCATTATTGCATAAAAGTTTTTAAAATAAAAATCTAAAATGTTGTCTCTCTCTCTGTGTTTACTGTACAGATCACTTGAGTTGGTTGAGTCATCTGGGTTACAAATTAGAATCCCTGTCCCCTCAATTATTCCCAAATAATTTAAGACTGGTGAAGGATTCTCGGGAGACGGAGTTGGTGACCTCCGGATTGGAATCTAGAATCCTAGAGAAGACTTTTGACGTGTCCATGTTGGGGACAATTTCACACAGTGTCGTCACAAAGTCGACACTCGTCCCCAATCCAGCGGCCTTGATATCCCAAATAGACCCTCCCTTGGGGAAAAATATTCTGCTGAGTCGAACGGCGGACGGCAAAGCCATGATCTCGTGTCCTTTCTGTACCTCAAACCGAATTTATCGTGAGTCAACTGAGACTCTTGTCTCATTTTTCACTAACATTCAACTGATTATCATTCGTATAATTAATAATAATTAATGACCAACTTGTATTCCAGGTGATGTTTTCAATCAAATCCTGAACGGAAGTGAGTTTCTTAGCTACGTTTCCTACTCACCGCCCCAGGATGTTTTTCATTTTGCCAAGAAGGAAGCATGGAAGGCTTCGGATGATTTGGCTGAGCTACAAAGACTTGGTGGCGGAGTGAATGTTACCGTCCATGAATCCGAGAACCAGATGGATTTGAAAATCCAAATGTCAGGAGCCACCATCTCCGTCAAATATGGTCTGAGTGGACCTCGAGAGGTCAGTCGGCTCATTCATCATGCCAAATCCGTGGCAGTGAGAAAAGCTTGGGCAAATATTAAGGAACAAATCCGACTCGGTCTCCCCGTCCTCGACTTTAGTGCTAGCGAGAAGGAGGAAATTGTCAGGAGTCAACACTTGAATTCTCATCATGTCGAGTTTGTCCACAATCCCGAAGATGTTCCCTTCTTTGCGGATGACCCTCTCAATGTCCGAATCATCAAGAAAAATAAGGCACAGAGAAATCGGAGTAATAATAGCAACCATCGTTAAATTGTCTGGCCTACTCAAGTACTCTGTCTCTCAACTTACATCTTTGTACCTTATATTAAATATACAACAGAAGATTCTTTTCTCCTCCTCCTCCTCCCTTTCTCCACCCAACAGAACCAATTCCTACCCAACTTTCTCCCTTCAGTGTTGATCGAATTAATTCCCGTTCAGTGAAAAACTGTCCAATAGTCCCAAATATATATATATACTCGAACAATCCAAATGCTAGTCGCAAAATGTCAATAAATTATACTATTACGTCATATGAACAGATAGGTAAAAGCAAAGAGGCTATCACACAACAACCGACTACAAAGAAGAAGAATTTGATCTGATGGACCCAAAAAATTTAATTGAACTCATGGATTGGGACAGCCAGGAAGAAACAAGAGGAAAGTTCTCATAAACAAAACTATATAAATAGGAATGAGCTAAGAGTTTGTGTACATATACAATAAATATATTAGCTAGCAGATTCCGAATATATATGAACTTTTACCTCCTCGACAAAGGTACTAAAATTACTACAGTACAACTAAGCTACATGACTAATTAATATATGAAAAGAATGTACACTATATATACATAAAACTTCCTCGAACGAAAATGATGACATACATTTTATATACATATGATACTAATTAGAATCAAATCGTGGTTAGGTTCTTCGCCTACATTAATATAATGAATATATATCATATTTCTATAAATTGCCAAAGTTTGAGTATAGTCGGGGTTTTTCTATAGACCTACATATAATTAGAGTAGCTATTATACAATTCTTTATCTCAACAAATATGTAGAATAGTTGTAGACCATTAAATGCAATTGAAAAAGTTCATGGAAGAAAAGAAGGGGGTTCCTCCTCCCCAGGTCAACAGCATGTCATCATCTACTAGGTAATTCGAACTATTTTTCATTCATCAGTGGCCAAACCAATTTCTACATGTTCTAATTAATTAAGAAATGCAGTATTTCTTACAACTTTTTACAAGATTATAGTATGTTTTGACTTTTATTCAATCGTTTTTTGTACTCACTCGTTAATTCCACATAAAATATTGTTTTATATGGATGGGGTATCGTGAATGACCTTACAAGAATGAATTTTAAAAAAATGGACGTCGTGTAGGGGCGCAATGAATTGTTTCATACAGCAATAGATGAGAAACAATATTTGGTCAATCAAGTCACAGATCTGAAATTTGCACGTTTGCAAAACTATATCATACACTACTTAGGAGACAAATAAGATAACAATTTACATACATTATTGTCGCATGGAGATTAATAAATGATAAAGATGAGTTAGCGACACTGAAAAACTAATGAATCTCATCAAATGACTCATGAGTAATATTCCACGCCGTCATATTTTCCAGTTTTTTCCAGTTACCGAGTACTGAAATTCTTTTCTCCTTCGTACAACTTGATTTTTTCGTATAAACCATATTTAAATATATATCTCATTATTAAATTGTACATACATGTAATTTTGTTAATTTAAAACTAAATAATTCTATATAAATATATGAAGAATGGAGTCAACCATACTCCTCTGCCTGCACACACTAAGTCGGACTACTAATATATTTTATGGTGAAAAATAAATTTAATGCTAATTACTGTAGTTAAGTGTTGATTATACGGGATCATATAATCTGGAGAGAAAATGAGGTTATGAAATAAAAGTGTGTGAATCAAAATGTACGAATGGGGTCTGTTGTTGTTGAAAGTCATAACTGATGAATTTTTGTAACGTTCAATAATGAATTGTGTGAGTATCATACAACTTTTGATTTTGAAAAATTGTGTGTATCATAATTTTAGTTGATTGTACAAGTTTTTATGAGTCTGAACTGTTTTAGATGGATTGCTGCCAGGGATATTGTAAATATGGCTAAAATAATGATCGACTAATTGTAAATTGTACTGTTGAATACCCATGATATTGTATGACCTAAATATATAGTTGTGCGAGAGCAGAGTCAATAGATTACTAGAAGATGACATACATATTTACTATTAAATGGATTTTTATGTTTTTGAGACTTGAGTAAATTTAATATACTCATCCGAGTGTCTATTTAAAAGAGTATATATTACATAGTTTTTACATGATCAAAATATATATAAATATTGTACTACAATGTTGATAATAGTGTTATTATTTCGTTTCAAATACTTACACTCTGTCTGACAAAAATATATTATGATTATTATTACTGTATGGTATGGAAAATGATTGACATTTGTTGTAAACTAACGTTACGATCTATATAAATGTAAAAAATTGATTGTAGGACGTGTACCTCTATTTGAATATCAAAGAAGAATCATTAGTTTACAATAATATTAATATACGGACGGTACTGCAACTATTTGAGGATGTGCATTTTTATATTAAATATGATATTATTAAATTATAATATAAAGTGAGTGAAAAACTGCCTTTGCTTTGTTCCGTGTTTCGCGTGACGCGACAACAAGAATGAATTATTATTATGAAAAATTGCTAAAAAAATATATTATTATTACTAGAAGTTACTACCGTGCAACCTACTAAATACTATGTACTACATAGTAATTTAAGATACTAAGATAAAGATATTATAAACATGTGTATGGAAATGATAAGATGAAATGATGTTTCGGTGCAAAAGTTAAAATTAAAGAGCGGCCAAAAAAATCAAAATCAAAACCGATTATTGTGTGTCTCTCCTAACAGGTTTATTAATTTGCATTCATACATATTATATCAAACTTCTAAAATTGGTGTGTTGTCTTCTCACTCAAAGAGTAGATTTCATCACAAAAAAAATTCCATGGGTAGAAATATTCATTAGATGAAATCATAAAAAATGCTTGACAATTTCTCTGACTGTATATGGTCAATATACACAGACAGAAAAAGAATAATATATAACAGAATATATATTATCTCAATATCCAAAAGTAAAAAGAGTGCAGTAATCAGGATTATAAATATTTAAATACTAGCAATAAATATCTGGAGGGATCAATGTTAATTGCAATATCGTAAGTAGGAAAATTTTGTTTATTTTTTTTGTAACTACATGAGTTAAAATTTATCTAAAACCTAGTTGTAGTAGTAGTAATAATTTAATCACCTTTAAAAAGGATTCGCGTTACATCCTTTATATAGGAAAGCCTATGCATAATAGGTAATCTTTTACTCTTATTCGACTCGTTCCAAAAAAAATTCGCATGAAAACCCTCCGTTAATTACGATTATGTAAAATGCATATTTTGACTTAAAATACAAGTACTATATATGTACATAAAGTTTTCAATACTTAACAGTCACCGCAACCAATTTAGCTCACCAACGATGAGGTTGAATGTGCTCGTGAAAAAGTAATTAGGTATAAAAAAATTAATTTAGATATAATACGTCGTCGTCTTTGGACTAATTTTAATAGGCACCTCCGTCTTGCCAATCCGTAGCATGACTTATTGGTCTCCTCGTAGCTCCATTAAGTGGCGGACTACAGACAGACAAATGTTGACATTGTAATTAATTTTCGTTCACCATCACGCAAAAATTAAATTTGCACTTTGAACCCGTTGTTCGTGCAAGTTGTAAAAAAATGTTCATTATAAATTTATCGTATGAATTCCTACTGTGTCTACCTTTTGTGAAAAATGTAATAAACTATAAAAGCATGTAATGTAAAAGAAAAATTACCGAATTCTGGAGGCAATCCCAACACCAGGAGCAGGAATTCGAGATTGAATTCGAGTCTTCTGTTGTTGCTTTCCATGGTCAACAGATCCTCTAATAATTGGCTGTACCGCTGAATCAATAACAGGCACTTTTAGGACAGCTATTATTTTTGACAACACAAAAAAACACAATTGGTGTATCTACATCAAATCTACAAAGGCCAAAGTACAACAACAAACATTTAAATTATACATTGATCAATGAAACTTACTGTGAGTTTCTTTTCTCGACAGCATTCGAGGATTAGACGATCTAAAAAAACAAAATAATAAATAATAGAATTTCTAAACTGGTTAAATAGTAAGTACAAAATACAAAGATGAAAGACACAAGGAAACTTTCTTACCGGTCAAATGTCGTATGTCTTAAAGATTGCTCTTGTTGACGTGCTAAAAGATGAAGTTCCTCCATGCTGCTTGTATTATGAATACTTCCGGTTGGACTTGGTGAGTAAGTGTCTTCTCTTGAACGAGTGAAAGTATTGTTAAGTTCTACGGCAGTCTCAGTTTCATAATTGTCACGCTCAGCCAGAACAGGCGAATTATTATTTGGCGATTCACTATCTCTTCGAATTACATAAGACAGATTTCGGGTGACCCCATGACGAGGTTGTTGTTTTTCTACTGGTTGTTCCTCAAATTCCGCTACAAAAGTCTCATTCATATTTGTAGGTGGCATGAGATTCATAGGGTTATTGGATTCCATGGGATATTCTGGTTCAACAAGATCATCATTTTGTTGATGGAGTCTGCGAATTGGTGAGACTGAGAGTTCAATATTGTCCATGTTGTACGTGTCCAATGGGGTTCTTGTCTTCTTGGGTCTCGTATACGTCCGACTGTCTATTGGTCCTTTCCCCTGTGGACCTACGATATTTATTTATTATTATTGAATGCAATCACAGAATTCATAAGAACCAATAGTCGTAATAATCATTCTCAATGATTCATTGAATATTGAACTAAGTAATACTGTAATGGTAAGGACAGTACGTACTTGAAAAATAATGATCTCTTGAGCTAGGTTTCTCAACTGGGACCGGGTAACTTGGTGCTAAGTACTGAGCAAATGAACTTTTTGCTGATCCACCAAAGGTTGGTGGAGGGGAGGGTGCCTCGGCTCTGGTTTCCACTGCCCTTAATGTCATTTGATATGGTCTACTTTGATAATTATTTCTAAAATTGCTGGTGGTGGTCTTGGTGATTGTTGCGTAACCGCTCAGAGGAACAGGGCTTCTTCTCTTTTCATGCTGGTCATAAGAAGTTAGGGCGCTGTTACATCGAGCTGAACTTGAGAGTGAAGTTGATCTATCCTCTGTTCAAAAAAATAAATATGTATACAAGATTATTGAAATTATGAAAGAACTTCACTACTACTTATTTTAAAATGGATATACAATAACCATGTCAATTAAACATTTGAACAGGTATGTATCTAATATATCAGGTAACAGTACTAAGAAACAGTACACGTGTTTTCAAAATACAATGACTTAGAACTTTGAAAATGCTAAAAATGAAATAACATGCAAAGCAAGTACCTATTATGGATGATTTGACCAAATTGAGTAGATTAAATCGCACATTAAGTAGACCACTATCTAGAAAGTCTTTGGCCGAAACTCTTTCCCCGGACACTGCTACTGTGAGCCTGAAATAGAGAACCATGACATAGGTAGAATCTTTGAAATTCATTTACGAAAACTAAATGTAAATTATTTCGGAAAACACTTTATTTGTTCCGCATATGAAATTATTATTATTATTACCATTCAGTCTCATTTTGGTCGATAATAATATGGTCGGCATCAAGGAGGGGTAGGTCCTCAAATGATTCTACGAAACCCTTGGTCCCATTTGTCATTATATTTTCAGCATGACCCAATTTATTAGAGCTGAAAAATAGTAAAATACAAGTTATATTACATTAGGTAAGTAACATGTTTCCTGTTGCACCCACACACACGAATGAGGATAAAATGAGTCATAAATCACGGGACCATCCCAGATTTTTAATACAACTTACTCTGTTTTTACTACGTTGTATCCCAACTTATTCAGATGGCGAATCATTATTTGAACTTCTTGAATACTTTGGAACTGAGCGGTGACCCCAACTCTGTCACTGACACTTTCATTTTCCATATCCCCAATCCTAACTGCCGAATCAAAATTTGGACCACAGGAAATAAAAACAAAAACAACAAATAAAATAAAAAAATTGTCAAAATTAAATGGCATCTAATTCGAAAACAACTTTTTGACGTACTGGACGATTATTTATGAAGTGGACTACAAGTGCTCTGGTTATCTGTCACTTGGTCTCTCTCTTTCTCTCTTGACAATTTACAATCACTTTAATAATAAGTATTTCAAAGTAAAGTACAAACAAAAACGATACTACGGTAAAAATTTACATGTAGGTACTTTACGTATGACTTAGTAGGTTCTTTGTAGGAATAACTAGGAGAGCTAAGCCCAAATACGACTAAGGATCGGGTTCCTCACATTAAAACTATCAAAATAAAATACTTCTAACTCCTAAATCACCAAAACCCCTTTTAATCCCATACAAATTAACTTCTGACTGGCGGGAGTGGGAGCGAATTCAACTTTTCGATTTTTTTTCTCTCGAGTCTCAATTAACCCAGAAACTGAGATTTTGCTCAATTCGGCCACGGACTGGTTCCCTTCATCATCAGATTAATTCATTATCAATAACATTTATGAAGGTACTTTTGACTCACCATTTAAATGTTGATTAGAGCAGTCTCCCAAGGGGACTCGAGTGAGGGAGAGAGCGTGCTTCGACCCATCCGTCAGCCTATTGTTGTTGTTGTTGGGTGTGACATACTGTTGACCCCTCGCCCTCATGTTGACATTAGATTCTGTCTGAACAGCCTTAGAATTTGGAGTAGCATACTTGTTACGAGATTTTGATTTTGACCTGAACATGGTCAAAATAAGGGAATTCATGTGCAGACCAGATTAAGTCCAGATACTCTTGTACTCTAATATGATTATCCTGTGTCGACAACAACTAATTTTGCAACACTTTCTGCCAATTTATCATTGTGCAGTGTCAAAGTCATAGCCAAAGCTATGGTGAATAATTTCAAACCCATCCACATTATTCTTTCTGATGCTAATTGGAATTTGTATTATTACTGACAAACATGCAATTACGCACAATTCCCTAGCAACTATACAACAATGTCTCATTTGACCGAATCTGGTTCGGTGGAGAAAATTTTCTGAATAAGCATTTGATAGCATGTCCCATGCTGCATGTGCCATCAATCTTTTCTCATTTAACAGTAATTTATAAATTCCCAAAGTTAAAAACACACAAGCATTTTTTTTGTGAAATTTTGTTTCTTATTCCCTTCAACAGAAGAAGAATACACAAATGTGAGGTGTTACAACATCTCCTCCTGATTTTATTCTTCAACTTGATTCTGAAACCGTATAAATAGTAATAAATACACAAACGGTTCAGTTTATGTTACAGACCACTACTGCCGTACAGTATGTGAGCCTTTCTTTGTCAATGGCTTCCGAAATCTTGAAGGGCTCTCTGTGTGAAGAAAGGGAGAGTGAGAGAGACAAAAGGGAAGGGCTCATATTACTTTTTTTCCCCTCCAGTCTTTTTCGCCTTTTGACTGTTACTTAACCCACAAGTTGGTCTTACCCAAGTAGTGGTCTCGGTGGGATGGTGAATCTTTCAGCTACCCTCAAGTCTCAAGGAACTTACAATATACTTTATATATACGCTATACCCATTATTCGAGTTCAATTCTTGCAAGGAAAGCTTAAGCTCTCCTCCTATCCTCCGTCTCATGAGCTATGAGTCGTTCTTGACATTCTATCTGTTCTATTACACACACACACACAAGGGTAATCTCTGTGTGGTGTGCTGTATTTCATAAACTCCTACTTGAAACGTCATTTCATCCTCACTTCTCAGTAATACCCACTCCGACCTAGTCCACCCTCCTTCTTACATCCACACACACACAAATACCTCTCTTTTTTGCCATTTTGTTCCAAACGACAGTGGTTTCATTCTTACATTATCTAGTTAAGGGCCGACAGTGAAAGTGTTCGTCCTCACTGGACTCACAGGCTCACAAGAGAAGAGGAGGAGGCGTGTACTGAATTACCCGATTACATAACTCGTTCTTTGTGTATACAGTCATCTCTTCCCTCTCCCTCATAATTACACACACACACACACACACAAGTTGATCTCTGGTTCCTCTCAATGTCAGTCGCTTATCCAAAATAGAGGAAGAGATCCCTCCTCCAGAAAATGAGCCGTTGGTAGTGAGGGAGAGAATTATTCATTTGGAGAATGATTTTCCAACGTTCAATGGCCTCCAAAAACAGAGCATCATGAAATCCCCCAACATAATTTATTGTGTTGTTGTGTGCAGTCTAAATTTGTTTTCTTCTTTATCCGTAATTGGATGGAAAGAGGTGTAAAAATAGGGATCAAGTTGATGGTCGATGATAGGGCAGTCAGTGTGTGTGAAACAATTTTGTGCACGTAAGGGAAATACAACAAGACTATGCTCTGTGAACTGTGAAGATTGCATGTAGTCTGTGTTCATCTACACCACACACACACACGCACACACAATGCATTTACACATTGAGATTCAACATTTGTTCATCCTGACTGATGCTACACCAACATGTTGACTATGTAGTGCCATAACTCTACTATTTTGAACAAAAGTAGTCAAAATGACTCAGAACAGTATTAAAATTTCGGATTTGAAACTGGACTCGGGGACCAGCACGGAGGGTTCAGAGGATTTGAGTTTACAACTGAAATCATTTTACACAAACGGAGAAGAAGAGACAGGGGAAGAGAATGGAGAAGAGTCAAATCATCTGTTGGTGGTCCATAATAGTCTGCTCCAGGACAATGACAATGAAGTGGACAGCGAGACAATGGACAAAATTAGGTCAACCTCCCTCACTGACCTCTCGGATGTGATGATAGAGTATTTTCAGTCGAGGGATTCTCAGGCAAACTTGGTGACCTCGGCAGCTGACCACAATAAACTTGACAGTGTTCAAAGGTATTTCTGCATCCAATTTATACTGTATATTATTATATTGTTGGATATTGTAATGTAGTCTCGTATTATATAATTGTAATGCGTACACTCAAGTTTGTTGTGACTTGGTCGTTGACAAGGGTGGTGGTTGACAAGGTCTTCCTCTCCTTCTCTCTGAATGTGAAACATTGTCTCATCATTACTTTTGGTTGTGAAACTCGTGTTGCTCCTCCGGCATTAGGAAAGCAGTCCAAATGGCTTTATTAGACTCTTCAACTGAACTCCAGTTCATTTTACTTTCAATGTCAAAGATTAAAATTTTCAACTTCTATATTTAGTTAGGACATGCTATTCCATTAACTCTCAACTCTCCTCTAGCCTTTCTTATCAATAATAATAACACACACAAATAGTCCCTGCAACGAAAAATGCACACACAGGTAGGTTTTGTGTACGAATAATTGTCATTCACAATTATCATGTAAATTCTTCTTCTTAGTTTTGACACTAGAATTTCCCCTATATTTACTTCCTTGTGTGTGCGGATCTTTGAGCTTTATTTCCTGATGTGGAGGGGGGAGTGAGGAAACTTGAGATGGTCAACATTTTAAATGTGAAAGATGGTCAAAAGAATTTTCCTCACAGTGAGTAATCAAACTCGGAGGCGTACTTCACTGACTTTTCCCTAATTTGCATTAATACACGACTTGTAAACAAAGGAGGGATGTACAATCAAAGCCCAATCATCGTTCAGTGTGTTTAATGCGTGTTTGACGGAGAACATTAAAGTAATGTGGCGTTTGCGGGGTGGAATTAATGAATGTCAAAGAGCACACACACACACTACCTTATTATGTCATACATATTATGTGTAGTGGATGGGTTAATTCACCTTCAGTGTGTATGACAGGTGCTCACATTTATTTAGTATGAATGGAGGGGTCGGAAACAATGCTTAATATGGAAAGGGTGTACACAAAAAACAGTATCTAACTGAATGAAAAGGATTTACAATCATTCAAATGTTATTTGTACGAGGATTAAACTTGTTCATCTCCCTCCCTCCTCCATTTATCTCAAGCCGACTTTGAAAGTGAAATAAGATGCCATGAGGGGGTAGTAATGATTATTTGTGTAATTGTTAGAACCTTATTAAGATGAAGATTTCACTTTCAATATATTTATACATATGTATGCATTCTGTATGGAAGAGAATGAGAGTGGGTGACCAGAGTCCAAGTGGCATTAATATTAATTGGCCCAGATCACAAGTAGCTAATGTGGGTTTCTAGAAGAAAAGAAAATGTGTAGACAATTTGAAATGACTTCACATTTACATGATACGTAAATTAAAAACCTTTTTCTTTCTTCGCTGTTATATAATAGTGTGTAAATATTCTAAACGAAGATTACCTTAACTCTTGTCATCACGTCATCCTCAGAATTCTGTCACCTAAAGCTCTACTATATCTTTCATTACATACAAATCCAGATTACCACTTTTGTACTATTAAAAAGTATCGTCTACTCTTATTAAAGTGGATCTGGAGACACAAGTGTTGTCAACATTTCACTCTATTTCTAATCTCCAATAATCATAGTTCATTATTGTATTTCATTTGTTACATTTACGTGTATGAAATGACGCACTCTGTACATTCATCTCTGGATAATTCTGTACATTCGCCAGTCACGTTCAATCCCAATTTTTATTTGTAATATGAAAGAAATTGAGACAAAAGTTGTTAGCCCACTTTGAGAAAGTTTGGATCAAAACATTGACTTTTGAGAATGATTAGTAAAAAAGGTGATTGTTGTCGCCGAGAGTCAACAAGGGAAAAGGATAAGAGACTGTCTAGGTAAACCAGATTAATCTGAATATTATTTGTTGGGTACAATACATCTTCCCCCTATTAGAAAAAATAGTCTTTGTTATTGTCAGGTAAATCAGAAGACATTGTGTAACATCAGTGGGGATGTTGTGTTGTCCCATGAAAACAGTTCATGAATTTCTTCCCTTTTTCTTTGGGAAGATAATCAACAAATCAGAAGACGGTATTAAAATGATGTTCCGTGTTATCCATGGTGAGTGTGTGTGTGTGTAGGTTGAAGAAGGACGGTGATAATGGTTCGAGACAGTATGCAAAGAACTGTGGATAGATAATTTTTATGGAGAGGCAGAATCCAGGGGGAAATAAGGGGAAATGTGTGCATATTTCCCTTATTATTATGTCAGTTAGCTAAAGGTAGACATTATGATATGATGGCAATGCTCCCGAAACGTCAAGTCTTTGACTTTCCAAAGACATCCTAACAATCACATAAACATGCATTCCCAGAGTGATAGGAACCACTCAGGTGACACATGATCACATTTTTAAGGGATTTTTTCTGTCATTCCATTCCACCCTGGAACTCTTCTCGCCTGGAACTATCTCCACAATTATTCATCATCCTTGAAATGTGGAATCAAAGTATATCATTGCCTCATATTTGTGGGAAGAGAAACTGGAAAGGCAACTGGATAACAATCCTCACCTGTCATTGTTATACATAATGTTACAATACGGCTCGAAATACACGTAAATAGTTGATGTGCATTATTGATGCGAAGGTAGTTAAGAAGTTTGATAAGGCATGGATGCATGTAGAATTTTTGTTGAGAAAAAAGTAGGAGAGGAAGAAATGGAGGGAGGGTACACCCAATTAATATGTAATGGTGAGTATTATATGAAGTTCACATTGTGAACTAATAAGGGGGAGAAAAATATTGTATTTTGTGGCTAGTCGAAAATAATGGAAGATAGGCTGTCACAATCTCAGAAAAAAATGATTCTTCTTGAGTCACTCTCTTTTCCATCCTCCTTCAATCAGCATATCATCCCCTCCTCTGTTGTATGTGTGTCTTGGACTTTAACATAATAATATTCTGTACATACCAAATGTCCATGCAGTTTGGGTGTGTGAGGTGTGAGAGAGGGAAGCTGGAGGCTGAGAGTTGGCTAAATGACCCATTGGAAATGAGTCGATTGCATGTCGCATGTTCCTCCCAATTATCTCTCCCCTGAATCAAAGACTGTCTACACGGACGCAAAGGAGAATATCAAAGCCGAATCCGCAGATACATTTTGACCATCCAGGTAAACACACACACACACGTTACTCCTGTCAGGTGTTGTTGTTGTGTCTCTCTGCCCGACTCAAAAAATTAATTTGTGAGAAAATCTCTTTTGTGGTTGGTGGTCGTGTATGGTGTGGTCCAAAGATAATTCAGCCACTAATTTCCCTTTCCATTATCCCTCCGTGTCACAAGAGTCAAAGTGTACAAGTGTGTGTTTGTGTGTGTCAGTGCAGTGTGGAGAAGATTCACTGACGGGAGGTATAAATTCCGGTCCACTCTTCCTCCTATCCTAAAATACACGTTAAAATGACGACTTTGTACATAAGGTGGGTTTTTACAGTGTCACACATAAAGTATCAATTTTGACCTTTTCTAGATCATTAAATCATAGTGCGGATTTATTTTTTAATTGTGTGTGTGTGTGGTTTAAAAATAACAACAATATAATCCTGTGATGATGCTAATAACTAAGTAATGTAAACAGAGTCTGGCAGACTTTCACATTATTATTATCCGAGACAAGGACGACTACATTCAGAGAGATTAATTATCATGATTATCATGCATGATTCATTCTTTAAAGATATAAATCCAATTCTTGACACACATAGTTCATAGTCTTCAAATCAACTCAATTAAGAATTGTTGTCAATCTTCTCCTCTTCCTATCAGTACTTTTTTGCACATGCAATTTCAATTTGAAAATTATTGGTTTCATCCCAGTGTATTTTTTACAAAATCCAAGTTTACAGTGTCATTAATGCCCAAAGGGCTCCCTTCTTTTCATCTTGAGATAGCTTAAAATCGTGCAAACTTTCTTTCTCTGGAATTAGAAGCTGGTGTCCTGTCAATTTGGAATTGTGAATTTGAAGCACGACGAAGAAAAACTCCATTTAATATCTTCCTCATCAGATCCACATCCTACTTCTCTCATTCTTTCATGTGGCGATTGGTTGATTGAGGAACTGACGTCCATGTCATTCTCTCCTCATCCATTCATCCAACAATTAAATTAATTATTAATTTCATCTACCAGTTTTTCCACACTCAAGACAAGAGGAGAGAAGGAGCGAGAAAGATTTAATTATGGCTAGGAGGTGGAGTCTGAAGTGGATGCAGTACCTTGATGGCATGATATATTCAGAGGAGAAGGGAATGAAATGTAATCCAGAAGCTGGAATAATCAAGTCGATTACGTTCTGATTCCCTTCCAATTCTTGGGTTAGCATCAAATTCTCTCGTTTTTCTTAATCGTACATGAAGACGATAGGAAACTGCTTCTTTCTTGTTTCCCTGCTTGAATCTCTCTCTCCAGTCAGACGGATACAGTGTCAACAGATAAATCCAGACACGAGAAGAAACCATGATTTTTATTAGGAAAATACAATTGTGTACACCTACATCAACTTAATTTAAATCCTGTGTCAGATCCACCTTCAAAATCCTCATCCATTTTTTCTCTTCTTTCAAAAATGACTTGAGTGAATGACTCTTCTTAAGTTTCTCTCCACACACACACAGTCACACAACGAGTATAGTAACAAGGGAACAAAGTGTAGTTAATCTATTGATAGGAACCTCTCCTTGTCCAACATTTTACTACTTAAATGGAATCCACACAACTCAGAAAATCTGTTGGTTCTCCTCTTGGAACCCCAGGATGTGCAGATTAAGTAGCTTTTTTTCTGTGGAGGGGAAGTCCTCCTCTTCTTCAGTTATTCATCATTCACACTTTTGGTCTTGATCTTGACAGCTCCCTTATCCAAACGAAAGGAAAGGGTGGGTACTGTCCATGAGAGAGAAGAAATAGACTCTAATCTTAATACACAACAGTCAGGGTAGGGAGATGAATGCTTTTTTCAGACTTTGGAGAGAGACTGTGTGTTTATGTGTGTTTGAATGATTTATACTTTATTTTTACACTTTTTCGTACACACAGAAATTCTTGGATCACACAAAGAGAGAGAGCCCTTTCACACATACACACAATGTGTGTATGAAGAGTTCAGAGCAACGTATATGTGAATGTTTCAATGTGTTTTCATGGATAATGACCTCCTGTGCAAAACTGTTGTAGTTGTTATATATCAGATTTTGTAATTTGTATGCTTTAGTACAAATGCCATAAATATTTCGTTTTACTCTTGACTTGGATGATGTGACGACATATTAATTGAAATGAACATCTTTTTGACACAGGTGGGTTGGAGGGTCAGAGCACTTG
>WJFB01001819.1:0-25605 GCA_009870185.1 Pygmarrhopalites habei
ATTTGATGCGGAGAATACTGTTCCAGGTTGCACATTCCATCTTTAAAAGTTCCAAACAGATAGAAAGAGGAGGAGAGTCAATAAAATCTATTGTATACAATATTTTGTAATATTTATACACCATATCAATGTAGAATGTAGGTCGTTGAGTGGGTTAAATTGGGAGAAAGTTGAGAAGGTTGCAAGGAAAGAAACCGGGAGGAGGATGAAAGGAATATGCCGCACCGGATATCCAAACTTGTCGACTATGAAATGAGTTCCCTCCTTCCTCCTCCTTCTTATCAAACTCCTCTTGTTCGTTTGCCTCTCTTTCTCTGACAAGAATGTGCATAAAAAATTGGGAGTTGCTTTTCCATCCTTTCCCTCCTCCAAATATACAGTGCAGTAGTATCTTGTACTTGTTTCTCCATCAGTTTCTGCTTTCCCCCCTGCTTTCTCCAAAAATTCAGATTCTTTGCTGGATTTCGAAGCGTCGATGGATGGAACGATCGGTGACAATCTCTTGTAAAATTTAATAATCAAGAAAAAGGAGAATAAATTTTTATGTGAGGGAAAAAATGAGTTTGAATTTCCATAATGTGGCACACCGACTTTCTTCCCTTTTCTGTCGTGCCTCTGAATCCGTTTTATATAGATCCATGCTATTCATATCTTGATGATACTTTCTCTTGTATATAAAGTACAGGGAGGAAATTTTTGAACTTGGACTTGTTCATGGGGAAGAAGAGAAAAAAAGTTGGTGGATTTATGATGATGACTGATAGCTGTCTGTCTTGTACTGCTACTTCTGCTGCTGCTACACATTTTCCTTCTCATTGGGTCACATGTTGCTTGGTTGTGTGACACAGGAAGTGACTCGTAAAAAGTTTTGTCTCTCCACTCTAGTGTCAAGGCTGTCACACACACACACACTCCACTGCCGTGGGTTCTTAAGAATGTCAAGTACATACACATATGTGTGTATGTACGTATATACACTTCGTAGACACAATGATAGTGGAACTCATAGTTTTATTGTCTGCCATCATAATTCTGAGCTCGGATATGTGTGTGTTGTAACAAAGAAGAGTGAGAGGAGGGAAGAAGGTATGAACCGTCTATAATTTGAACTTTGTCCCAATAGACACTGAACTTTTATCTAAATCCCCAATTCATTTCGCAGACAATTTTCCTACATGTAGACGATTGTGCCATGGCTACTGTAACCCACACACACGCACACACACGAGAGAAAGAAAGAACTAGGGATCATTTAGCATGCATGAAATGTCTCCAGTTTCATTTCCTTTCATCTTTTCCACACTACTACTTTTTTCCAAATCAATAATAATTCTTTTCTTCTCTTCATTCTACACTCAACTCGAACGAGAAAACAAGTAGAGGCCAGGGCAGTAGTAAGTAAGTATAAAAATTTTGTATTCTAAATTCATTTTTTTCTTCTTGCACTCTGACTATTCTCATCTCTGTACTTTCCATCGTATCCTTTCGTGTGGCAATGAGAGAATGATCTGAAAACCAAATGATGATTCTTTCTTTTTTTAAAAAAATGTGAAAAAGAATGAATTGACTCTCTCTCTCTACAATACTACTTACATGCGTTTCATGTCTACATCATGCAAAAAGTAAAAACTTAGCATGCTTAAGTTGCAAGAAGGATAGTAGAATAGGGAATTGAGAATTCTTTACTCATAATTTGCGTTCACAAAATTCAAGTTTTTATCCTCTCTCAACTGGCAACAATTTAAACAAAGTAGGATAGATGGGACGTGTGTGTGTGGGTCTCATTTGTGAAATGGATACCTGAGGCAGATTAATACTGCTCAAATTAATCAATACAAGAAGTCTTGGCTTTGTTGAAGGGAATTTTTAGTGGACTGACTCTTCAAAATGCTTAAAGACAGTTTCACTACCCCCGGAAGAATAAGAGAGATTTTGAATGGGACTTTGAAAAATAATTTGCCAAGTTGTACATTTCTTGTAATTTATTAATCATTTATATTAAATTGGCACATTGTGACAATCCACACGTGCAGTATGTACACACCAGTCCCCGTCTTTCTTTGTTGAGAAGGAAAACCCCTTTTCTGACCTCCAGGGCTTTGTACAAAAATGTCAAGACAAAAAAATCGATACATATTAGGAACAAATGTAGAAAGAGAGGGGGAGAGAGAATTTTTCTTTTAACAAGATTCTGACAGTCTGTTGGCAAAAGTTAAGACTCCAATTCCTTAACTCTAACTTTGTGTGTGATCTACACTCCTCCTTTTTCTCCTCGACACCTCTTACTCAAGTAATTGCACGAAAAAGGAGAAAGAATTGTTATTTATAGATAAAGCAACTCGTGCGAGACCACGGTCAGACGGGATGCGTGTTACATACGGAGTGTGTGTGTGTGGAGACAGAAATCTTGTTTCTATCTTCAGAAGGCCTTGAACTCTTCTAGAGTATTGTTACAACATTAAATATTGGTAGATCCCTCCCGAAATCACTCCCGCATCGACATGCCGGGATCGGATGCCAAAAAAGGGATTCAATTCAATTGTTGGGTAATCATGATATCAGCTAGCAAACGACAATCACTGCTTTTTTAGTCTCTTTCTCTCTCTTGGTAGAAAGTTTGTCCTCGACCACAGGTAAGTGTACACTCAATACGGTGTATGTATTCCACCGTGTGTGTGGCTGAGGTATGTAGTTAGTGCACTGGGGACTCAAGTCCCAAAATTGAAAAAGATTTTTGATAGTGAGACTCAATCCTTTCGGGAAATTAAGCCAGGCACATTGACACAAAAATTGTCAACTTTGTGAGGTCGATTCTCTCAGCCCATACACATACAGCAGAACACCTGCTGAAGGTGTTCTGTACATTATGTGTTGCCATAAATACTTTTGCGGAAAATCAGTTTCTCCTCACCAAATCAAAAACCACAAATTGCGAAGAAAGAAGGAGATAGAAGATGTTGAGAGTGTAACGACCCAACACAAAATAAGAAGAAAGGAATAAAAATTCATTGACTTTTACACAATTTTCATGGATCTTCTTGTGTCAGACCGGCCGTTGTTGTTGGTAGTAGCTTTTACAGTGAATATATTTGAATCACCGTATATTTCACTGTATATTAAAATGAATGCTGGAATATTGGGAAATAACAAAAATGGGAAATCACAGTTTGACTTCACACTTCACATGATATTGTGTATTTTTTATGAAAGAGAACTTAATCCTGAGGGATATATCATTTTTTATTGGTCACACTCGTACTGGAGTTACCTTCTGTACGCTGCATTTTCTCTGATATTGCATTTTTTGGTAATGAAAGGAGACTAAACTGCAATAGAATGCTCATCGTCATCGTCAATAAAAATAGTCTTGTTTCTATCTACATATGCGCGTAAGCACATGTGTGTTTTCATTAATGGAAAATTGAGACAAGCCTTCCACATGTTCTGTCTCAAATGAGGCGAGAGTGAAAAGTCAAAGCTTTTCACCAAATCCATCCATAAAACATGCTATTTCATTATACATGGATAATATATAAAGCAGTGCTCACAGCAACAGTCTGCTTTTTTCACACGTTCCCCCAACAAATTTTGCATTTGAGTATGTAATATTGTGATGCAAAATTTTCCTATTTACGTACAGAGTACATATGAGTGTATCTACAAGTTGCTAGTTGTGTTCACATAATTAGTATTGACAATGTCAAAATGGGTTTAACTGCAACCATATAAAAATTGTCTCACCCTGACAGTCTAGTTTACAATAATAAAATGTGTATCTACAGTCTAAATCAAGGAGCCCCTGGAAAGGAGTCTTTCATTATTTTAGGGGGTTGGGAAAGTGGGGTTTTATTTATTTTTCATAAGAATAGAAATGGTAATCCTAGTTCAGTCTTACGTGTCTACAAACATAAATTTTAAAACAATTTTCACAAAAGTCATTATTAAGTTTTGTACAGTATTTATGTAGTATCGTTCTGTCTGCGTGTCATAATTACAGTTTGTAAGATAAAAGGTGAACAAAGACAAATTTTAGAGACAAATGAGCAAATTGTCTCAATTTTTAAAAATATTTTTTTCAAAAAAATAGAAATTTTTGAATACAGTGTATTATGAGATTTTGAATTAATTTTCCCTTCGTTGACGAGTTGTAACTGCTTAATTAGTAAATATCTAATTAGTTTATATTTAGTTTAATAGCTTCGAATCTTGATTATCATGTCATGCCATGCCTGTGAAACGAGAAAAAGAATCAAAGTTATTAATTAGTAGTTAATTAGAGGACAAATTGATATGAAATATCATTTGAATGTGTGTAGGATGGCATAAAATGATTTTTGCTCTCACCTGTGGATAATTTCTCTGCCAGTGATTAATGATTTTACCCAGTTTCGCCTTTTGTTCGTCTGAACATCCACGACATTGTTTTCCCACGAGGGGCAAAAGTCCTACAGATCCCCAATAAAATAATTGCGATAATTACAGACATATTTAATTAATGTAATTTATTTCAAAATGACTTACGTTTAATTTCATTCCCAATTTTATCACAGGGACCATCGTAGACCAGACAGCGAATGTGGAACTCAATCAGTTTGGGATTTCTCAAATAATTGTCCACGTTGACCCTAGTTAGAGAGAGAAAACTTTTAATTAGAAGGCAAATTCATAAAATTGCTTCAGTAAATTATAAGTCAAATTGTGGAATAAAAATACTCAATAAAATATCAAAAGATTTTTTTTACCGATCTAGCATCCCATTCCCAGCTGCGTACTGTAGAAGCAGACATCCCACAAAAGCACAAAGAATAATTACACTCTTCATCCTGACCAAATTAAAGGAATGACACACAAAAAACAGTTTTAACAAGAACAATGATGACTGGAAATGAGAGACTGGAGAATTTAGCAAGAGCCACGGCCTGGAATCAACTGTGAACCCGGTTCTTGAATGAAACGGACTGGACAGAATTTCACCAAACAATGTCAGTCTAATAAAAGAAAAAGTGACAAGTAAGTAAAAGGTAGTGGAACAATTGTGTGTTACAGAGTTGGGGAAAATGGGTAACATATCTAACCCTTTGTGTCCACTCTTATGCATTGCGGTTTCCAGTCTATAATGGTGACACACACACACCCACTTACACCAAGAAGAGAGAATATTTGAAATATTTCTTCCCTTATTCTCCCTTGTGCATTCCTCCATTCGACTTTGACCTCATAATACCATTATACTGAACATGTAGGTATGTAGTAAGGAGGACTTCATAATGATATTACGAGAATAAGGGAAATGACCTACCTTCCTACTGGCCACCAACCAATACAACACCATTGAGGCTAATAAAATGGACCGAGTCTACATATCCAGCACCACCACATTATTTGTACATAAATAAACATTCTCTTTTCATGTAAGCACACAAGGGACAACAATGCTTGAATAACCTTGTTCAACATATGAAGTACGGGTATACCCGTGTGCCTACGTACATACATATAGTCTTCACTTTTGTCAAATTTCTGACAAGAACCCGTTGGCTATAAAATGCGTATTAAATATGGGGAGATGCTTGGAGAGTGCGTATCCAGGACAAAAGGACAAGAACAACAATGAAGAAGAAAAATCCCTTGATTTTCTTTTTCTCCCCATTTCGTCTCAAATAATAAAAATCCCCCGTTCAGAAAAATGTCCCACTCTCAGCTTTCTATGACCGTGAGACACAGATATCAGTCAATCATGACTTTTCCATCTTTACATTTTCATGTCACCTTCCACTCAATTTTTCTCTATATTTAGACTGTACACATTGAGTCGACAACTCATAATATACCTACCTAAATATATTTACGGATCCCCTCTGGAGGAGACACAAATATTTTGCATAATTAAAGTATGACTACTCAAACAATTTTTCATCAAAACACTGGTATTTATTTCGTAATAATAATAATTGATTAATCACACAAAAAATGATATTAACAAGAAATTAACAGACATTCACATCTGTCAACCACACACACGCTCACTCACTCATTGTCCTAATCTAAACTGTGTGTGTGTGTTACACTCATCTAAATCATGGTTTTGATTTACCAGGGCCCATCCACTGGGGAAGACATTCACAGTTGAGACAGAGTTGATACAATATTACAGAGTAAATTATATTGTGGTAAATTATATAAATCTTATTCCCCAACTTTTTGAGATAAATTTGACATGAATTAGGAGAATACAAATATTACCTTAATACATGATAATGATGTATACACTATTTGTTTTGAATTCCTAATTACAGTAGTATAGTACTAAAACTACTAATAATTATTGACCACAACCCAAACGACAAAATGCCTCATTGGGTCGTAGGCAACTATCACTTTTTCCCCCATTATTTATATATATCGACTGACGACACAACATTCATATATGTATGATGTGTGTGTAGTACATACAGATACCCAGGGTACATGAGAGAGACTATGAAAGCAAGAAATCCAGAGCCTCAATAGTAGAAACTTTTATGTGTTTGTGTAGGAGAGAATGGGACGTTATTTAAAAGGAGATGATACTCAGCTATGTGTGTCTTTTGTCTGAGTATGTCCATTACACAGGTAAAATTATTTTAAATATTTGGTGGGCTAGATTGGTTTCAAATTTCTCATTTTTAAACAACCGGGGACACAGCCTCGACATTAGCTGCAGTTGGGGCAGGTGGATCTACGACAGTCAGGGCAACGGGCGTTTCAGAAGAAGATGCGGGTTTGGTCGCTTCAGTTGTTTCAACCGCAGGGACAACTGCAGGAACGACTTCAGGGGCTACAGATGAACTGACGGCGGGTTCTGCAGGGACGGCTGTAGTTGAGGAGATTAAGTCTGAGTCAATCTTGACACCCAAAAGAGATTCGAATTTACTTGCATCCTCTGGTTTGACTGCTTGGCCTCCCTGTATTCATCAAGGAAAAAAAGGATAATGAGATTGCATCATATATGTAAGGAGAAAAAGCTAATTATTCATGCTAAATTTGTGTACATGATTATAGAGGATAGAAATAGAAAGCTAGCACTCTCTGACGAGACTGTGTACCACATACGTAGCCACACGCACATAGAAAGAGAGAGAGAGAGTTATTAGAGATGCTCCCTTTCTCGAAAGTGTGTGGCTGTGCGTACAGAATATAGATAGAACACTGATTCATAAATGGATGATTAGGATTTGAAGGAAAGGTTTTTAAACTTGGGTTTTTAGCAATGACAAAGGTTTTCCACGGTGGAGATGGATTGCATCAGAATAAATTAAATGAATTGTGAATGACTGACTCACTTGTTACGGAGAGGGAAGTGAGTTTGTGTATTAATTATAATTAGCATAGTTCTACGTGTAAGTGTAAGCAAAGTAGAGTAATGAAGTGGATAAAGTATTAAGTTTATGTTGATGGCGATGATTGTCTCACCTGGAATTTCCTAATGGCATCATGCCATTCCTTGGGATAATTCTTCTGAATGTGAGCCACCAGACGACCAGCCGTCTGTTTGTCTGAGGGAGTACAGTGGGCACAGGTACCAGTGATCAATTCAGGAATCGTCACTAAAATTAAAACAAACACAGTCATAATCATAGAATCATCTTGTAATACTTTTGTGTGCAATTATCAATCTAGTCATCATTAATCCCCCCTCGTCATGAAACTCATTTTGAATTTTGAGCTAAATTTGTTTCCTTTGTTTCTGTCTCTCTCTCTCTTATGACATAACTATGAAGCTATTCAGAGCAAAGGTGAATGCATTTTTTGCACACTTCATCCTCACACATTTAACATTTATCACTCGAATTGTTATGGCATAGGCGGTTGATAAGAAAATTTTACGTTGTTAATTCTCTCTTCTATGTCAACTTTTCCTTTTTTTGATTCTGTAAGAACAATGAGTGGACAGACGGGGAAGAAACTAATAGAATTTGAGTAAAATATAGAGTAAATTTTTGCTCATACACATGTACAACACATGATGATCTACCTTATTATCACTTTTTTACCCACGTCCCTATACAACTCACCATTACAAATTACAAAAAAATTGGGTGTACGTGTTTGTTGCTATGTACATACAAAATTTGGAAGCGTCAGACATGCTTCAAACAAAGGTGTCTAAGTACCTGTAGAGAGACAGAGAGAGAACGTGTATGTATGTTGAACAGTTAAATCTTTATAGGAACAACTTCCGCAGCCCAGCTCTTTAGTTAACAGGAACTGAGCAACTACTACTGACTACTAAATGTACATTTATGATACACTTTGCTAAATTTTCCATACATACACAGACAGATCAGAGAGAGAAGAAAAAACTGGCTGAGGCGAATCTTATGTCTTATGTACGATGAACATCCTACAATATATTTTACAAGTGTTCCTTCCTAAAAAAATTTGTATTGTATTGTGTTGTGTTGCATCGTACAGTAAAAGGAGTAACAGCAAAAACATTGAGCTCACACAAGAAAAATCGTCACATTTTGTTTCCTATACTTGTACACAATGCATCCCATGCATTTTAATGCATGATAACTCTTTAAATACTCTTTTTGCATGGTGTGGCGGTGGTGGAATCAAAAGCGAAACCAGGAAGCGAAACACTCTTTCTTAACGGTCTATCAAAATATAATTAAAAGGGGAAAATGTGTAAAAATAGATACACACTCGTCAGATTAAAATACGAGTACAAAAGAAGGGAATTTTATCTTCGCGTTGTCCAAAAAAATAGAGAGGAACAAGAACAATGAGAAAAGGGGGGATAAAAATTTAGAAACAAGGATTTTCTAACACACCTTTCAAATATTTCCCAATCCTGTCACAAGGTCCATCATAAACTATACATTTGAGCTGGAATAGCACTGATCTGGGATTCTACAAAAGAGTCACAAACAAAGATATGTCAAAAATCAGATCTTTTCAATCATTTACATTGAATATGGCATAATTTTGAGTAAAAAATGATTTTACCTTTAAGTATGTTTCAATATTAATATTTCTAAATTCAGCCGGGACCAACTGTCTCCGAACTCTCGTGAGGGAGGCACCCGATGAGTAGTGAATGGCAATCACAGCCAAAAGGGCAACAACTAGTGTGGTCTTCATGTTGATTTTCAAAACTTCTTTTATTTACTTCACAACAAAATGATTTAACCTGTGATTGAACAATGTGCGATATTTTAATCAATTTGCTTTTATTATAGTAAGAAATGGTGTAATCAACACAACAAGAAAAATTGCTGCATGTTTTAACCGTGTGTGTCACAAGCTGAAAGATTCTTGTGCAAATTGATTGATTCACACCCTCACACTCACATTTAACAAATTGAGTAGTTTGTGTGTTTACGAGATCAAGAAAGAAGGTCTAGGTTTGCTCCTTACCTGTGTGTGTGTTGTGTGTGGTGCTGCCAATGACTATTTCAAATATCACTAGTTAGAATTTTTTAAAAATTGATTCACTCGTCGTATGGCACTAAAGTTTATGTGTGTGTGATTTAATAAACTGGACAGTTGAGATGATGGTATTTTTCTATTAGTGACTTAGTCGGTGTGGTTGGACGTAGTGATGAACTTGGACCCTCCACTCGGCACTTTTATATAGCGATCTATGATCGGTTCTCAAGCCTTAGTTCAAGAAGCTAGAAATGACTACTACTGCTATTAGCTACTTCTATTTACTAACTACAGCACCTGGGATCTCCAGAACAGAAGAAGGAGGCTTCACACACATACACAACAATCCACGTACGATGGATTGAAAGAGAGAGAGAGACGGGGCTAAAAAGAAAAAGACTTCTTTTTAGAACTCATTACATATAGTAGATTACATGAGGTACTCAACTCACCCTTCATATAACAAAGCAGCCAAGCAGAGTAGAAGTAGTAGTAGTAGTAGTAGCAACACAACAACAGCAACAATATTCTTCATCCCATGGCTCTTGTGCAAAAAAACTACGTTCACATAGAACAATTGGCCCATCTTATATACATACTAGACTCACAGACTCGCTTATGTGTTGTGTGTGTGTGCTAAGAAATCGTCCCCAAAGCCTTCACTTTTTTTCTGCTCCTTTTACTAGTTATCATCATTATTACCACCATCACCAACAACTTAGGTAAACCATATTCATATATATGATCCTTCTGTACATAATAATAATGGGCCCATTAATGACCAAATGTACATATATACATGTATGTGTGTGTGGATGAAACTTATACTAATTTGCACTACATGTACATCAAGTCCACCTCCTCATAATTCATCATTACAAATCCCAGCACACACACAAAGTACACACTTAACCTCAGGAGTGTAAAAGACAAAGTAACCTCAACAGTCAACACCAAAATCATTTAAACTCATCCTCTCAACATAATACTACACACACGTCTGTGTGTGTGAGAGAGTGTGATACTCAGACTACAGTGATATATTATTTTTCATGTAATTTTTACAGCATATTTCCATTAGCTTTTTCTTTTGTTTTTACTGCATGGCGTGTGTGTGTATGGTGTGATGGCTGATATTGTGTGTGGGATTTATTGCTCAGTCATGGATTGCCTTAAGATAAGTTTTTAGACCAGTGTATGCATGTACAGATTTTTATTTGCACTGAACAAATATGCATTTTTCACAAAACGTGTCGTCCACGTCAAGAGGATAACTCAATACATTTTTACGTGAGAAAATCCTCCAAGATGTGACACTTGATTTTGTATATTTGATATATGAACACACACAAAGTGTGTGTGTGTTATACAATAGTCAGAGCGGTTACCCCTGTGTCATGCCGACTTGGTCGTCAGTCTGACGACGTCAGACTTGTGGGTAATTCTGTGGATGTTGGATGTGTGTTTGTGGGAGAGTAGGGGTCTCTCGTCATTAAATCAGGTTGTGCAAAACAATTAGTACAATTCAAATATTGTTTGAAAACTTGACTATGTCGTAGTTATGTGTCATTATTTTTTTCCACGTGGAGGAGAGTTGAAGTGGACGGTTTAGTTAAAAACTAGAGAACTAGACTTGAGGAGGACAAGGAGGAGGAGAAGGGAAAAAATGCTCCTTGAGAAAGTTCTTGGAGAAAAAAAACTATCCTGTGATTCACTGGATTGATTGATGACGGAGGAAGAGGATGGATAACAGAACAACAAAAAATATGGACATTTTTTCCCCTTCTCCTCGCTCTTCTTCAATTAAGTAGCCAGACACAATGAGATAATTGACATTAATCCTATAATTTATATGGACAATGATTGCCTTCCACAACCTGGAACCTGTTCAGTCAGTTTTTGTCCTTTCCTGTCTAAATAATCTGTGACTTTTCCTCCCAAAAATGCTATTGTTCATTACATTATAAATATTTTTTGAATAACTTAATGCATGACTTTAAAATTTCAAAGTCTCATTTGACTTGCACATTGTGTTTTTAAAATATATAATCATATGCAAAAATTGAGACATTCCGTGGTGTGGTTGTGATGAAAGGTGAACCACGATATAAAATGATTGTAAGTAGTAGGAGACAATTTCATAGTAAAAGTTGATCATATTTTTTGCACACAACAATTTTATCATCAATAAATGAGTTATTCCGATACAAAAGGATGATTCTGATTTCTTAATTTTTAATAACAATTTTATCTCTCTCGCAGAGAGAACAAGAATTTAAACAGAAAAAACCACACACGTACACACAGAAAATGTAGGATTTTTTGTTGAATTGAGTCAATAACATGGAATACAACAGTAGCAGCTTTTCTCTCTCTCTCTCTCTCTCTCTGTTCTACAACATTTGCCCTTTGATTGCAAAATCTTGATATTGCACTTGACTTGACTTGATCTGGCAAGGAGGAGGAGGAGAATAGAACATTCTTTGAGAGTATGATCTGATCATATTAAAAGTTCACGCGTCATAATAAAATTGTTGTATATACTCAATATTAGTGCAATTAATGGAGGACATGTGTACTCGGCGACTGCATCGCAATGACGTGTGTAAGTTCAATTATGTACAGTTACGCAAGTCGTCATATTTTCAGTTTGCAAGATACAGAGCACCATTTGACATGTCCAACACACAGGATTACGTACAAACCAGCATCTCACACACACAGGTATAATACGTCAAGACTAAATACATCATAATAAAAAATTGCATAGACGTTATTCCAAAGTACTACGCATCACTTGAAAAAAAACTGATGCTCTCACCTGTCGAATCTTAAGATCATTTGTATGCACACGAAGATGACTTGGAGAGTCGAAGTCAAATCTAGTAAAAGAGTCGAAGAAGAAATTGACGCGAAGAAGGTGTTTGCGTTTCTGTCTCATCTCTCTCCTTCAATTCTACTCTATTTGATTGCAAATTTTTAACTATAATAATCTAATCGTTCAAACAATTAGGAGCGACTTTCAGAGATTTGCAAGAGTGACTCAGCCCATTTTTTTCATCACATTTACATTTAACAAATTTATTTATTCAAGTTCAAGGCTTGGCTCTTGTCTATTCTTCTGTTTCTGTTGTATATACACAATAGAAAATATGTACTCTCACTCTCATCATCAATACTTTTGTAAAGAGATGCCTAAGTTTTCCTTTTTTCCTCTCTCTCCCTCTGGGAAGTCCAACTCAATTGTTTGACCAGCACACAAACGCACAGACACTCACTCTCTCTCTTGACGCATAAAAAAATATTTCCGAGAAAGCCCCCGAGAATATGGTCAATAATGGAACAATTCAGTCAACAACAAACAAATGTGTTATTCCCATTCTCTATCGTTGATAATTACTAGTCTACAATTACATAGTACGCAAAAAAGAGTGAATCAACTTTAAATTTATACTATAAAAAATATTTTCTCTCTCACTGAGAAAGAACAAAGTCCAAATTCTCCTTTTGCTCACATTGTATCTTGTGTGCATGTCCGTCAGCAGCCTGCCCTTAGTTGTAATTATAGGGATGGAGAGGATAAAAGGTCATTTTCATTGTGTGTGTGAGTGTTTGTGTAAGAGAGCTAATTCTTCTTTTTCTACCTAGAACTTCGCATAATGATGATGAGGAGATTTAATTTATTTTTCTTCCAAGAATCCCTGTAAAAATTCAGTCGTTTTTTTCTTCCATGTAAATCCTAAATTTACAAAAGCAACAATTTATGTAGCACCACACACACACTTACGTACTACATGCTACGTACACATTGTGTGTATGAAGTATGTTCATCACATGAGAATTAACTGAGTGCCGCTAAAGTCGGAAGGATTTTCACACACAAATATTAAATGCCCTTGGATAATATTTTTTTCAAAAAACTACGTTGAATTTCCTCTGGCTCACCTTTATGATTTATGATTCACAATATCATTACACACGATTCACAGGACAAAAAAGAGCCTCAAAGTTACTTTATTCTTGTTCTCTTCCTCAGCCACAGCTATTACTTTTTGCCTAATAATCCATCTGACATTCGTTACCAAGTTGAAGCTCATTCCTTTTTAATATAATGAACTGAGTTAGCATCATTCTATTAGTGTATCCTTTACATTGGACAATAGCACAATATTTTATGTTTTATTTCAAGGAAATTGAGCAAATAAAGTATGTATGACACACACAGCCGTGTCTAAAAACTTGTCATGCATAACCTCTTTTCTTTTGTCGTGTTGTGAACTTTTAAACAAATATTTAAATTTTATTTAGCTTAGATTGATGGGTTCAATAAAAAATATGAAGATATCGCATTGACGACAAAATACTGGCTAGCACTAAGAAAAAAACTGATTCTAGGTGAGTCCCTGCACCTTCCGTCGTCGTTGCTGCTGTTGTTGTTGTTGATGTAGTTGTTGGACCCACTGCATAGCCAGTGATGCCTTTCAAAACGACATTGTTGACCGTGTCCAACCCTTGAACGGACACATAGACAGTCTGGTCAGCTTTAAAATTCTTTGCCTGGATAAAAGTCCCTTCATAAGCCAGAACCCCATCATTGACAGCTGATGATGGATTAACTTCATCAAAAGAATAAAAGCCTTTCGTTTGTCCCTCAACATTTTTAACGGAGATTGTCATCCCTTCCGTAGGGATTGTGAAAGTATAGAACCTTTTTTCATTCTGATTTAAACTTTCTTCCATCGGAGTGTCCATCTCGGGCTTCTGAGGGATTTTACAAGTCTCTGTGTTGAGTCTTTTGAAAAATTCAGCTAGGACTTCGAAATTATTCAGTGTGAAAACATTGTAAGGATTCCCGTAGGCCAATTTAATCAATTCTTCTCGATTAACTTCATCCGTGATCCCCACAACGTAGGATGAAATCCCAAGGTTCTTTAACAAGTCTATATTGTCAACTCCTTCCGGTTTGGATCGACCATCCGTGAATATTGTGAAGACTTGAGGGATCCCATGACGGGGTGTGGAAGAGGCAAACATTGTATGAGCAGCCAAGAGAGCTTCATTTGTATTTGTTTGCTCATCCGGGTAACGGACACTCAGGGTCAGATTTCGGAGTTCTTCCATTGTTAGCTTGTGATTCAAGTCGAAAATTGGGTAAGGGATACTGCTGAAGATGACTAGACCACTACGGACATGTTCCATGGAGTAGGAAGCTAGAGAATTAAAGAGCGATAAATTAAGATTAATTTGAGATTTATAAAAAATGAAATCTATATACCAAAAAAATTTAGCTACCAATCAAATCGACGACAAATTTCAAGCCTGTATCGAAATTGTTCGGATTATTCAGATTGACACTGCTACTCCCATCCAGAGCAATGACCATGTCCATCTTTCCACTACAAGTCTCTGTAGAATTAATCAACTCTTCCGTTCCATTCACAAAATAGTCTTCGTGCAACGAATCCTTGCTATTATACTCGTACTCCCAATAAACACCCTGTTCCTTCATTGTCTGGGGAATGTCGGGCTTTCTCCGTTGCAAATAAAGTCGGGCTGCCAAGCCCGAATGGAGGGGTTTCAAAAGGTCATTCCAAACCACGTCACTCCATTTAATATTGAATGATGTACTGATTTGATCGTGGAATGAAGACAGACTGTCGTGTTTTGTCCAGTCAAAATAACTCTTGTAAACGTTCCAAATTCCTCCAAAGAAATCGGCAGGGAAAGTTGTGTTACTCTCACCATCCCTCGTCTCCACGTAAGCTAGTCGTCTTAGGAATTCGTAGTCATCTGGGAAAATGTTTGAACGACGAATCTTTTCCACTACAGCCTCGACCACATCTTTCCCTACACTTTTTTCCACTATTGTATTGTCCAGAGTCAGGCTGAGATGCACTTGAAGGACAATGATGGTCAGGACAGTTGTCACAAGGATCAGATGGAACGAACCCATTTTTTCACAAGGGGGTGCAATTTGTTCCTACTTTTAATGACTTTCAACTACAACTGGAGTGACTGATTTCGGACAAAAAGGAGTGGGTGGGTAGTCAGGGAATTTCTGGCTCTGTCTCTATTGTGATTGTGGAGAGGAGAAATTAGTGAGGTGACAAAAAATACACTATAAATTAAAGTACAATCTGTGCAAACTGTGTGTAGTCATCACTAAACATGGATCGGTGAATGTCAAATTACTTGACCAATGCCGAACAAAAATTTCATTATCGATTGAAATACAAAATATTCGTGTAGACCTTGGTGTCCCAATAGAAATTTCGAATAGTCTGCCTCTGATACTCTTATCAATGTGATGAGTCTTGTATTTAGATAATCCTGACCATGTTTTCATTATGCCTCCGCTGTCTTTTTGTGTGTATTTTTGTCTGTCAGCATTGTGAAAAATTTCAATTGGGGTACTTGAAAACAATCAATTACACATTTAATTATTTTCATACACTTCCCACACACGACAGATACATGAACTTACATGAGAGGACACATTTGTGATTGATGAGTTTGACATTGTTGCATTGTGAGCAGAAGCCCTTGATCTCTTGGAATTAAACTAATTTATGTTAAATCATGGTCAACAAATTTGCATTCTTGTCCTTATTTGTCATATGAAAATTATTATTTTTAGACAAGTTTATATCGAATATCTCTCTACTCTCTCACTGTCAACTTTGATCAGTTGTATGTATCAATGTGGATTACATCGTCATCGAAATTCCTTCACTCCACTGTCATTGCTAATTACGGCCACAGAAGGAAAATTGTTGAAAAGTGACCAATACAATTTTTATTTCATTGAGATTTCGTATCGTATTGCCTCAAAATGAGAATGTTATGCAAAATATAATTAACCATTTTTAGAACTCTCTCATTGTGGAGGAATGCAGAGATTTATGCACACAGAAATTTCTCAAAAGTGAAAAAAATGTTGAAATTGTAATAACGTATAATTTATTAAAAAATGATTACATTTAAGTATCTTGACTGGCGTTAAGATATATCAATTGAATCTTCCACTGACTGTCTTCAAATTTTCTGTGCCAACTTATTTAAATCCTACCAAATGCATTGACAATCCCAACACTCAGTAAACTTGCAATAACAATTAAAAAGCAGGCACTCCCACGGTTCGCAAATCCCTCAGTGCTTGTTGTTGAAGTAGTTGTTGTTGGTTCTTCACTTGTTGCTTCCTCAGTTGAGGTCCGGTCATCAACACGGGGTGTAGTTGTGGGTTCAACAAAAAACCCAGTCTTTGGTTCTAGTTGGTAATTGTTTTTGGACTCCAGACCTTGCATTGCGATATACACAGTATTGGAGGCTCTACCAGGAGGAATCTGAATGAATGTCCCTTCATAAGCCAACTCTCCATCAAAAATGGCAGAAGATGGATTTTGTTGGTCAAAGGAATAGAAACCCTTCGTTTGTCCCTCCACGTTATTCACCAATATGGTCATCCCTTCAGTAGGGATTGTGTAGGCATAAAATCTTTTTTCACTTTTCTTCAGTCGATCGTCAACAGGGATGTCCATCTCGGGCTTCTGAGGAACTTTACAAGTCTCCGTGTTGAGTCTTTTGAACAACTCTGTCAGTACTTCGAAATTATTTAGGGTGAAAACATTACTCGGGATATTGTAGGCTAACTGGTCCAATTCGCTCAAATTAACAAAGTCTGTGATGCCTACTACGTAAGAAGAGACCCCAGCATCTTTGAGTAACTGAATTTTGTCCACTCCGGGCGATGTTGACTCTCCATCAGTCAGGATTAGGAAAACTTGAGGAACTCCTTGACGAGGAGTTGAAGCAGTGAACATGTCAGAGGCAGCCTGAATGGCTGCATTTGTGTCTGTTCTCGTGTTGGGGTAAAGGGTTGTTGTGACAGCTTTCTGGAGGTCTTTGAGGGTCAGCATGTTATTAAGGTCAAATATATTCTCAACAAAAGTTGCATAAACGATGAATCCATGGCGAACAGTCTCCAAGGAATAAGTGCCTACGTAAAATAACATCATGATCAAAGTACTGAAAAGTATTTTACAAAGAGAAGAGGATTTTTTGTTTGATTTACCAATTAAAGCCGAAACGAATGATAAGCATCGTTTGAAATTGCCTGGATCGTTTTCATTGACACTACTACTTCCATCAAGGACAGTCACCAAATCCATCTTCCCACTACAAATGACAGTCTCCTCCTCTAACTCTTCCACCGCATCTTCAAATGTTGAAGGGTCGTACTCATCCTTATGATTGTAATATTGGTCCCAGTACAAAGCTTGTTCTTTTTTAGTTTGTGGGATCTCAGCCCCCGTACTTTGCACGTACAGTCGGGCAGCCAAGCCAGAGTAGAGTGGTTTGAGCAGGTCACGCCAACTCACACTGGCCCAGTCAATATTGAATGAAGTTTTGATTTTATCGTGGAAAGAAGCCAAACTAGGACCTTTGGAAGTGTCAAAAAATCTTTCACTCACTTGCCAAATCCCACCAAAGTAACCCTCGGGGAGAAATGTTTTGTTACTTTCACCATCCCGGGACTCGACGTAAGCCACTCGTCGAAGAAATTCGTAGTCTTCAGTGAAAATTGCACCGTGACGAATTTTTTCAATTACTGCTTCAACAACGTCTACTCCTACACTCTTTTCTACCAGGGTATTGTCGATTGCGAGGGTGTGATGGATTGACAGAAATGTTAGAATGATTGTGAGGAAGTGGGGTACTTGAGACGACCTCATCTTTACGCCTTGAACTCTTTGAGAGAGGGCAGGAATGGTCAAGACAGTCAGAAATAGATACTAATTTTTGTATTGTGACTTTTAATGAGAGCTCACAGTTGACTGAGTTGCGAGTACGAAATCATCGCATGGAATTGTGATTAATTTACTATGCATACACAAAAACACACGCGATTCAAACCTATTAAAAGTCATTTGACTCTCATTTGATTCTCATTATCTTGAATCGTACAGAATTGTATGGTAGGACGGTGTGATTAAACTGGTGGGCTAATCATCATTACCATTATTTCCTTATGTTGTGACAAGCTGAAGTAGAATAGATTAGCTGATGTAGACAAGAAAAACAAGGTAGACAAGGATTTACTAACACACACGCATGCATATTAGTATGTAGCAAAAGTTTATTGAAAAAATGTGTAGGTTAATGTAGTGGACTAGGAATTAGTTCTCTCGGACAATAAAAGTTGAGCAGCTTCAGGGAAATTTCGGATTGTGACCATATCCGTGTGCAAATGGATGGGAGTGTAGGTAAATATTCCTTTTCTTTTTGTACTGAAATAAGTTAAGGTAGTCCCATTGAATGGTCCAGTAGGATACTTTTTGAGTTGAGGATAATAACCAGGATGATTAATAACTTTTGTAAATTGGACGGAACTGGGGATGGCCAAGTGAGGAATAAATTTGATTGTTATGTGACGTAACTCTGCTTCGGTGACAGTGGCAAAATATGTGATTTTTCGAAGGATGTCAGGACGAGAGAAAATGTCAATGATCTCATCGTCAACAATCCAACTCTTGTACACGGACATCATGTCCTCTGCAAGTCCTTGTGGGATGAACTGGATCTCACACAGATCGTATCTTGTGGACTCGGATGGAGGAGATAAATTAATTTTTAACCAGTATGGAATGACACAAGGTGTTATGTCCGACATTATTGCTTCATCCAGGATGATGAACAATTTACTCAGTTGAGTCACATCAATCTCAATCTTGGCAAATTTTGTACCGACTCGTTGCAGGGTACAACCACTCGTATATGATTTTTGGAAGCCTGGATTGTGAAAATAAGCGGTTAAAATATGCTTTTAACATGCTAAGTATTGGTTAATGTCGTTAAAAAGAAGGACAGAAACACATTTACCTAAAAAGACTGAAGAATGTATACGAAGGATGTGTAGAGTGGCTGAGCATTCCTTCAGTATTTTCTTAATATTCTTGACAGTGATTGGCTGAGTAAATTCAATTTTTTGAATAGAGTTTGATACTAAAGTTAAATTAGGAGTGAAATTTCGTTGTAGTCGTCCTACTACTAAACTTGTGGGGATGTTGAAAATTTTGTCATTTAAATCACTCGACTTGGAATCAAGATTACTCAGTGGTTTTCTTTTTACTTTCCGACTCCAAGGGAGGAGAAGACCAGGAGACCAGGATCTTGACAAATTCACATCATTGATGATTGTATTGAAAATAAAATGGATTTTGATGGTCTCATTGATACTACAGCAGATCAAACGAAACGTCAACAGTTGAGACTGGGTCATATATCTCAAAATCTCACATTGAAGCTAAATAATGTAATATATGTGGTTTATTAATTTTTGTGTCCTATTTTCTTTGCATTTATGAATTTGAAAGCAGTTTTTTATTACTTTTGCAGGGATGGTGTAGAAGGAATTTCCAGGATCTTTTCCAGGACTTGTCACTGGCAAGGGGGTTGGTTGAGACTTACTCTTCAAGGTAGTTTTCTCCTCTTTTTTCATTGAGACTATTAAAGTGAAGGTATTTAAACTAATTAATATTATTTCTCTAAATGGACAAAATACCCAGAATACTACTAACTACTACTTAAGTATTTTAATGTGAATTAGATAACATGAAAATGATACAAGGTACATAGTACATAGTTTTTAAAAATGACTCTTTCGCAATTGACCTGGACGTTGACCTAAAGGTTAAATTGTGTGTAAAAGGTGACACATCTCTTAGATAATGACATAATTACATTATCATCTAAGATCTCATCTGAAAACTGTCTAAAAATTGTTTCAACCGTTTTCCCCTTTGTTGCCCTTAGTAGCCCAAAGGAGTTGCTATCGACTGCGGCCAGTCGTGGCGTGAGACTTTGAACGGGCTGAAGAGATTTTTTCGGAGAAAATCGGTGACCGGGTTATATTAACAAGAGATTACCTTCGGGACGTAATTATTTGTGATATTCAACCATGGACGACATGGGGTGTCCTCGTTGTAAAACTACAAAGTACAGATCACCGTCTTTGAAGTTGATGGTGAATTCTTGTGGCCATGCTCTCTGTGACAGTTGTATAGAGCTCTTATTTGTAAAAGGTAAGATTTTGTGTCTTCAAACAGTTTTCCTTTCAAATTTGAACATTCACAAAAAATTGGGATGAAATTGTGAGTAGGTAATAATAATATTTTTTATGAAATGATCATTTCAGGACAGGCAGCATGTCCAGAATGCGGTGTGACACTTCGTCGTGTCGGTTTTCGTATTCAACTTTTCGAAGATGTGGGTGTAGAAAAGGAACTGGATATACGTCGTCGTGTCCTCAAGGATTTTAATAAGAGAGAAGTAGACTTTCGATCCCTCAGAGAATACAATGACTATTTGGAAGAGGTAAGAGAAAATTCTTCATTAGCATATGTATCATGTTATTCATGCGAAAGTTTTCACACACACACATTCATTTATTTTTTTGGTATGTTTGTCATATTCGAAAAGGTGGAATCAATAATTTTCAACTTGATGAATAATATTGATGTGGTGGAGACAAATCGTAAGATAGAGCAGTATAAAAAAGATAATCGAGAACAAATTTCCAAGGGAAAAAGTCGTCCTAGTGAAGAGATGCTAGAGTTGGAAGCAATTATCGAAGAGGAGAAACTTCGTTCAGAGAATTTACATCGACAAAGTTTGGCATTTGAGAAGGAAGATAAATTGCGTAAAATCAAAACAAGAGAAGCTCTCAGTAAGGAGCAACAATTTTTTAAAAAATCACTTGATCGTATGCAGTTTAATATATACCACATAATGAATTGAAATAAACTATTCTTACTTTTTTTATTAAATTATTATTTTTTGAAAGTTAAAAAGAATTTTATTTTTCAGTCGATGATCTCATGTTCTCGGACACGGATGCTAAATCAATAGTTGCCTTACACAAGAGTGATGCAAATAATGCTAAGGAGGCTGAACAACTTAGGTTTGATGCCATGAAAGTTGAAAATGCAAATCATTCTGCAGCAATAAATACATCGTCACTTCAAGGTCCTGGTACTCGACCCTTGTTCTCATCAGGAATTCAGATTGGTAATCGGGTTCAGACAGGATTCTTACCCGTACCAAAAGCTGAAGAGATACCGCTTTACTGTCATCTTGATCTTAATCTTGACTTTTGTGGTCCTCAAATTCCTACAATGGAAAGTTTTGTCCATAATAATAGTAACTATCTAGATTATGTCAAAGCAGCAACGATTTCTGAGATAGCTGGTGGTTTTCATTCTAAGGTTGCTTGCCGGAGAGCCCTTCGTAAGTCTATATTATTTATTTTCAATCCAGTTCTTGTATGAAACTCCTATATGATGCGCTAATAACGATTTTTTTCCTTCAAATGTTGTAGAGGATGCCTTCTCAGATATTGGTTTCTGTCCTAAAAGTAAGTCAAAATATATTCCTTCTAAAAGTACTGAACCTATGGACTGTTCATGACTGAATCACAATTCTAAGTTTTAAAAAAAATATTTCACCGTAGGACTATCTATTTAGTACATACTTTTTTTTACTATTTTTATATATAATAATTAATTATTATATGCCAATATATATTATTCAGAAAACAGTGAGAGAGAGGTAAATGAATTGACAAAAAATGTTTATATTTGTGAATGATTTTCATCGTGTATCTTATTCACAAATCAAATGACGATGAAAATGTGAAAAAAAGTCAAAATTCCCTTAAATGATGTGTAATGAAAGAAATTAAAATGAAAATTTTTAAATTATTCGAATAAATATTTATTATTGAAGGTACAACATTTCGACGACCATCCCGTAGTGTCGTTCGTATTATTTTGTAGTATTATTATTACGTTCCCAAACAAGAAAAGATAATATCATACTTATTGTGTGTTTAATATAGCAATAATAATTTTTTAAAACTTTTATATAATAATAGTAATGGTTACATATTTTTTGGCCACTCTTGTTCATATGTGTTTAACGTGTATATTTACAAAAGGACCAACTTGAAGCAAAGAAGTGTTTGATGTAGGATGATGTCCTCCATCTTTGTGCTTTTAAATGATGTATAGTATGTAATGTATTATGAATAATGAAACTGCACTCTATGATCATAATAATTTATCATATTAGTTTTTGAGAAAAAGGATTTCTCCTCCCTTATTTTTAGTAGGATGAACAATTTTTTTAAACTCGCTTAGGCCCGTACCAACTCCGCTTGTACAGTGGTAAAATGAGAAGGAACACGGCAGACGAGACGAAGGTCACAACGAAGAAAATCCAAAAAAGGATTTTGTCAATTGCTTGTGCTACAAGTCTCCATTCTGCCACTAAAAGGTTTTGTGCCTCAATTTCTTCTTGTTTGACAATCAAATGTCTTATGGACCGTAAGAGTTCTTCCTGGACATCACTCACTGGAGCTCCCCCACCCCCTTCTCTAGTTCCCCCACCACCACCACCACCACCACCAAAAGTTTCCGTTGGACTCGTGAGTAATTCCTTACTCTCGTCGACAGTAGTAGTACGTGGCCCACCCCCACCGTTATCACTTTGATTCGTGTTGGTCGTGGACCCTTGCGTTTTATGATGATGAGGATTTTGACGGTTTTGTTGTAACTGACGATGATGTACAGTTGTTGTGTTGTGATGATGTGAATGGTGTTGGGGATTGTAATTAATTGCACCTGCGGACGACCTTCCAGACTTGGAGAAATTAGGACTTTCATTAGTCACTGACTCGGTGGAGGAGCACTCACTAAGTGGCTCTTTTATCACGTCCATTTCTTCGAGTGCAGCAGCCAAATGATGATCACTCTCACCACTTCTCATACCTGAACCACCCCCACCCGTCCCCGTACTCACGGTAACCACATTTGCATTACTTGTGTAATTTTCTCCTGGAGCCCGACTCGGTGGTAAGAGTACATGACCCCTTTTCAAACTCCCACTTCGAGGTTCTCGGTGATGAGCTGGGATGAGCCAACTCTTTTGCCGTATATTTGGATTGGATAACGACATGTTTGTTCGAAATCTCTTCTCATTTGGCAGGAAACATCTGCAAATTTAGATGACAGATTACTTTATATGGAAATGATTATTATTGATTCATCTATTTTGGGGAAGAGAGGGAAGCGGAAGGGAGAGAGAGAAAGTCAATTCTCGACCACTCAAGTCTAATCCTTCGCCCTAAACTTGTGTCGTCTCCCTCATGAGCACCCATTTAAAGTCAATATTTAATTTTAATTTTCACATGTTTCGTACACTCAAGGATATCACAGGGAGAGGACGTGCTTTATATAATATCTACGTACTATTACTGTTCATACAATATTACGCTTGGTACATGGAAAATACGAATTTTGAGTGCACAATGTCTACTCTCAACACACACAGACTGTAGACACAGACATTCCTCACCTCCCAATCTCAATTATCACAGACTGAATTTCATCCTATGTATAACAGCGTGTTCAAATGGTTTTCCAAAATTACTCTCATCATCACAGATTTATTAAATAGCTTATAGTATTTGTTCTGACGGACAGGACGATTCTCCTTTTTGGAGGAACACATGTTGAAATAAATGTACCCTGTCATTCTTCTCCAGATGCAATGCACTGTTCAAACTTTTCAACCCCGCACACACCCACAAGTAAATAAGGAAAACTTTCTCTTTCATATTCATTCATCCTCTTTCTTGTCATGTCCTTCGTGTCATCAACTCCTCTCTTTCCATTATCTATGAAAATTCAAATTTTGTTCCTCTCTGGGGTGCACGGTGTGTGCACGTCTGGATACAGCAAAAAAATTTGTTAATGTGACAGTGATACTCTTTCAATCTAATTCCCCCTACATGAGTATCTCAAATTATGTATGTTATTACACTCATCACAAAATATGAGAAATCTACATAAAAAGACATCATTCAAATAAATTATTCATCAGGAACAATGAAAATTATAGACTTCCATGGCAAGACTCGAAGTGTAGAAGCAAGAAAAAGTTTTCAATTATCATTTCAAATGATTCATTTGGGAAGACTACTACTGCAGACATCATGCACACTACTTCTGTTGTACGTTAGACTTCCGTTACTTTTCACACATAGAAAAAAACCAACTCAAATTTTGTGCTTGGAGAATTTTATACAATTATACATATGTACACTATCCTGGGAAAGTTGTTTTCTCCTGCTTTCTCTTCTCATCCATAGAATATACTTAGAGATACATATTTGCAAGCACATGTCTACAGTGTTTATGTGTGACCAACTATTTTGGTTTTCAAAGTTTGGAGGAGGAGGAAGCCATTTGCTCATAAATTGCGAGGATTTCAGTCCATTGTTTTTTTCTCTTTCCCTGATTCTGGAGAAAGATCTTCTCCATAAGGAAGGAACACCCAAAGAGAGAATTTTAAAATATTTCCCACACACTGGCACACACGTTTCGCCCGCTTTCATGGCTACAAGCACATTATCCAGATTTCTGTATAAATGATCATCGTATATTTCAACCCCAGGAGGTTTTCTCTAAACTGCTGTGTGTAGCATTATATATTTCACTTCGAGCCACTCAATTGCTCTCCCTCTCTTGGTTCCTCTACCTGTACATTATTCTCCTGTACACAGTACAGTGATTCCTTCCCTCAGAATCTGTATTGGTCATGAATCTTGGCTGGAATCTTTGTTTTAATATCTAACTACATCATCTATGTATTTTTTACTATGTATTTACTAGCAGTGTAGAACCATGGAAAGATTGTTATTCCTCCTTTTCTTAAAACTACCTTGGAACATCTTTTGCCTGGTATTTTCTTCCCAAGCCCTTGAAGGTACCCGTAACATTGTGCTGTATTCAATGCATCCAGATTTTTTTTAAAAATGAACAACCAACTGAGAAGAAAACCCTTTCTGCTGTGCAATGTGAACATCTTTTTTCCCTATTCAGCTTACACAAGAGAACTACTTTTTTACTCATCAAAAGGAAAAAGGATGCCCAGGAAAATGTGATTGGAGACGAGGATGGAGATTGTAATGGTGGGACATTGTGAAAGTTATGAATAATCATTGAAAAGACGCTCCACCACCTTCTCTTTCTCTTCCTTTCCCCCATTTCTAATGATTTCAATTATTCCCTGCCCACGATGTTAAGTTTGTGTACTTGATTGTGATTTGAAAAGGTAGGAAGTGAAGGA
>WJFB01001820.1:0-25601 GCA_009870185.1 Pygmarrhopalites habei
TGTATGTGAATGGAAATTTGCGTGTAATAAATTATTTGTGACCTCCTATAAAAGTACCTATCAAAAGCGACTATTTATGTGGACAGTCAAAAAAAAATATTCTGACTAAAAAATTCGTCGTTCGAAAAGTTAGATGTTTTCATTCATTTATAACCTTATCTGATGGAATGTCAATCGTGAGTTATGATAGGAATGTGTGGGGAACTGTCCCCTGGCTAGAAATCCTAAAAAACCAGGGCGACTATTTATAGTGGACGGAGTGTAGTAAAATGAGACCTTATTGGGATTTGTGAGGGATACATTCTAATGATTGTTTTGTACCCCTCCTCACTCACAGCGGAAGGGTCAAAGATGTGTGTGTCTGGGAAACAGGATTTGACGGCTTATAGATCGCACGGATTTGACGCGAATGGTACAGAGTTCATTCAATTTGGCTTTGTCAAGCAGAAACAAAATTCCGAGCCACAAGTGGATCAACATGAGTGGGCTTTAAAGAGTGGAGAAATACTACAGTTCACCACTCGCTACATGACCAGTGACGAATTCCTCAATCTTCGGAGTCGTCAAATATTTGTTCTATTAGGAGCTACCAATGAGAGTACGTATTTTATTCACCTATGGAATTATTAATAAAAGATGGATTTGATGGATATTTTTTCTTTTTTAACAATATTTACCCACAGAAAATCTTGAAAAATTTACAAGAAGAGAGAAAAAATTGGAGAAACGGTGTAGTTCTCGCTGTAGCGTACGAATTTCTGGCCTGGAACGATCCTTAAGAATAAATCGTCTCACATCACGAAAACATTGTCTTCCTCATGAACGGGCCATCAGTACATGATTCTCCTGTTCCCTAATTTTACAAACTAGGAAGTCAATGTGCAAAACTCAAATTCCCCTCTCCTCATCCGCAAAACAATTTGACACACTCAGAGTCACAGTCAACTCAACAGACAACAAAGTCCAAGTTTGTCCATCGCCACCTCTCCTCTTTTTCTACATGTCTTGTCTACATGAGGACAATTTGGAATGTTACTTTCTCGTCAACTCGTCCTCTGAGAGAGGAGTGTGAGAGTGTGCGTGAGTGAAAAGACGAAGAGAAAGTGACGGAGACAATTATTTCTTTTGACCCTTCAACTCCTGACACTTGTTTGTTGTTCATTCGTGTGCTTCCCAACTTGTGCGTCAATTTATTACTTCCACACACTTCAAGACATTTCCCAAAATATCTTTAATCTTACACTAAAACTTTTCCCCCTCCATTTTTTGTTTCACAAGAGTAGAGGGAATTTGGGGGAGAATCGGGGCGAAGGTGTCTGGTAAAAAGCAAGTCACCACTTTCACAAAGATAGTTAGGGTGAAAGCTGGAGTCATTGAAAGGACAATGAAATAAATAGAAATGACTTTCTTCAAAAGTTTTAATTTGACCTGACCGTGAAGAAGATGGTTACCCGGCGGGTCAGTGGGTACATGTGTGGGTGTGGTGACAAAGTCTGTATGTAATTTTGTAGCACATCTGTTTGGAAAAAAACTTTCTCTCTGGAACTTTCTCTTTCTTATTATTCTGTACTCTGTCACCCTTGACCTTGGTTAACTCGTTAACTCATGTGCAAGATAGTCAATTTTGAGTACGTTGAAGCGAATGCATGATTAATAAGATAATTGACATGTCAAAAGTAGTTCTGGTTGTTTGACTTGAGTAGAGAAAAAAAAAAGGCTCGCTAACATTCCCGTACAGGGCGAGACTTTTAATCCTTTTTTTATAAAAAAAAAAACATAAAATTAATATACAATTTATTGAACACTTTACTCTCGAGTAAAAAAATATTATTACGCCAAACAAAAGCAGTCGTAGGGAGGAGGGAGAAACGAGGAAGAGAGGTAAAGAAAAGTCACAAAAATTAAGGGGAAAAATCAAAAATCAAAAAAATGATTAAGAAACTGTGTGTCAATTAACACGTGGAATGATTTTGCATAACTGAGAAAATGGCTATGTAATGTACGTCGTATTTGACACAGAATAAAAATGAAGCCAAACCCGAGGGCAAAGTTGTTACAATAAATAATAATTGTAGGTGAGAAGAAAAATATTATTGAAAAAAATAATTAATATAAGAATCATGACAATGTACTGACATTTTGAGTCTACAGTTTTGAATAAAATTGTTGTAAAACATAAATTAAAAAAGCACTACGATTGATAATATAAAAGGATCAACACGTTGACTATGTAAATGTTCTGTAAAATCATTAAACTTTACAATTCATGTATTCCCTTGTACACGGGGGAAGGGAAAGAATGTACAATGTAGTATGAAGATGAAGTTTTTTGAAAACACAGTTTTTCGAGAAATTGTGCCATTGTGCGAAATAAATGTAGAGAATGATTAGTAGTAATTAAATTAGGCTAATGTTGTTGAGTGAAGAAAGGCTGGATTGACTTTGTTCACTATGGCACACACAAAAAAGAAGAAGAAAAAAGAAATGAATTTTGATGAGTCCCCTAATTAGAAATTGTAATAAATTCAGTTTGTGGTGATGTGTGTAATTCCACAATAATCAAACTTGGAGGGAAGACAAGACAGACTCTCGTCTGGGAAATGAAAAGCCATGGGAAAAAATAATCTGTATTATATCAAGGTGGTAGATACAATCTACCAACTTGTATTATACGATGAGACTTGTCGTTGACAAATATTGTGTACGTTTTTTGTCAAGGAAGAAGAAGAATGATTTATTTTATAATGCGAGTTCGTACAGTATGTGTATTACTACTTGTTGTATAAGGATTACTTATTAAGCTCTTAAAATGGATGAATGAACCATGTTGTCTACAACAATAAATCGAGTTAAAATTATTTAAGAATTTTTTTTTAAAAAATGGGAGTTGGCTGTACATATTATTTAAGAAATTCCAGGAGTAGTGGAATCGGTAAAATGAATCTAAATTTGTTTGTATATACCTGTATCGGACAAATAATTCAAAGTGATCAAAATTTTGACACCCTGGTATAATAATTGTAGTGAATCATACAAGATTTTTCATGTTATATGTTCTAGTGGATGTGTGTTCCTCTTTGGTTGATGCCAAAATACAGGAGGAGGGAAAGTTGAGGCTGTGTGGCTTTTTTACTTGATACATATAAACAAATATAGAATGAGTTCATGGAATAAATTATGATGAGATAGTTAGCCAGTGTACACCTGTAGTAAATGAATTACAAAAACATTTGAGTCAAATGAGGTGTGCCTAATACTTTAACACCTTGTTCGGTTTGTGTACGTGTTTTAAATTCTTTATAATAAAGTCAATCATTGGTTACTTGGCCTGTTGTCATGTCCAATTCTTTGTTCGTTTACAAAAAAGGTGAGTCCCTGTTCTTAACCAAAATTCGGGCGAGGGAAAGTCGCAAGTAATGGGAATAGAGAGACGATATATTCTGCGTACACTCTCTTTCTCCACTTTAACCTCCTACAGTACAAAATATGTCAATAAAATAGTTGGCCATTCATGACTTGAGTACGTGGACGAGTGCGTTCATTCACTGTCCTGTCTCCCTCCCTTCTTAAAGAGATGAAAGGATCGGAGGCCTTGTGACGTACGACGAAGCTGTGTCCTTCCCAACTGTAGTTAAACGATGGTTTAGCAAATGACCCAAAGTTTATATTGCACACTTTAATGCACACTCAATGTACTTCCGCCCACCATATGGGACGGCTCCCTCCTGTCAAAGTCTAGTCTAGACTGCTTAGGCGTCATCCCTGAATAGGGTTGGAAAAAATACACAAATCCTAAATGCATGTGTGTGTACTGTTTGTTACACAATACTCATGTGCTCAATTCCTAACATAACATCCAGTACGATATAAAGAGTACGGTATTGTACAGCTAAAGATTTTTTGGCTCTTCCACTCTCCAGCCAGTCTTTCTGACTTAGTGTCTTAGGAGAGGAGTGCAAAAAGTGGAGAAGGAGAATAGCCTTGTCCATGTGTTCCATATCAATAGCTCAAAGCTATTTTTTAAGAGCTGAGTTGTTGAGAAAGATAAAAGAAGGGAAAGAGAACACAACCGTACAGTTGCAGTAAAATTGTACAGTTGAACGAACGGAAACTCAATAAGAGCAAATAATTTGGACAGTCAAGAAGAGGAGGAGGAGAATAAAGAGAAGGAGGGAGAAAGGCGGGGAGAAGGGAGCAAAAGCAAATTAAAAGCGTTCAGGCTGGATTTTTGCCAACATAATAAAATCATTTAAATTTCATTACAAGGGCTAACTTATTGCACTGTCTATTAACTGCTATTATTGACCTTGTTGTTCCCATGTATGCCTACATGTATTGAAGAATACATTTAATCTTGAGCAGAATGTATGCTCATCGTGAGGATCATATGGAAGAAAAGACAACTACGACAAGAGGGACTGATTCAAGGGCAATAAATAATATTTATCCCATCTGAATATTAATGGTTTAAAACTTTTTCCATTTTCTTATCCTGGACGAATACATTATTCTCTTCCTCATTCCATGTGCGTGTGTGTGTCTGCCCCATTTCAAAAAAATAGGAGAGTCAATGGATGACGAGATTGAATTTAGTTTAGTTTTTATTTGAGTGTCATAGGTTCTTCAGTGTAATACATTGATTTTCAAGAATGGACACCATATAAATAAAATCTCATAATATAAAGCGTAATCAGTTCGTCATATTCAAAAGTTACAGGGGCCAAAGGAAAATAGAGAAAAGTGTGCTTATGATGGGGTTGAGACTGACCTGAATTACTAATTGAGGAAATATGGAGAAAAATGCATTAAGGTTATGAGAATGAGGAGAATCGGAGTTGCCATTTTGACATGAAACGACGGAGGTTTTGTGTGTATTATACTTGAGTGTGTGGTTATGTGAAGGAAGAGGAGGTTGGAGACTAACATCAAAAAACTTTCCGATCAAAAACTCAATCTCTTGATGAAGATTTCAATCTGATTGTTATAGTTCTGGATGACGATGACGACGACGATGACAGGATTGAATATTTGGATTAGGTCAGAAGAGGACTGTGTCAAGTAGTCTGCCATGTGTGTGTGTAGTACACACTGTGTACTATGCAGCGTGTGTGAGATCAAAGACATACGAGTATATTCCCCGAGTGTTGCCTTTTTCATCACTATCGTAAAAATGATGGACATTATTCCTCTAGACCATACTCTCGATAAGGAAAGGAGTTCTACCTTATTATTACAAATTGAGACTGTCTGCATTATACATACACTTGGGTGTATCTTGGGAAAAATTATTGTAGACTCTAAACGAAAATCGTACATGCATGTTGACAATTCTCAATCCCACGATCATCTTGACTGAAAAGGTTTAGCAAAAAAACTTATCAGACTTTCATTCCTACCAGAACTAGATGTTCAATTGCAAAACTTTTCAAGGTCAGGTCATCCACATTCCCCAGGAGATGTGGAGAGAACTGCAATGAAATGGCACTCCTGACAAATCATATGTCTGTGCATTTGTAAAATGAAATGTGGAGCGTCTTTCCTCCTTTCACCGAGTCAGAAAATCAATGATTCTGCGAATTATGCATACATTCGACTATTAATAGAGCTAAATCCGTTCTACAAAAAAATTTTGTCACATACACACATTTATACACACACAAAAGTCAGACATAGTGGTCTCCTGGTTTTTTGGAGAAGGGAGGGTCGGGAGTTGAAAATTAATTTAAATTTGACAAATTAATTTACTGCATGGGGATACGTGGAATCAATTTTTGATGGATGACTCGAATGTGAGCGACAACTTGACAATTTAATTCTACAAGGCCACAATTTCTCCGTAGTTCTCTCTCTCTCAAGTTGTGAGTAGGAGTCCAAGTCAATGGAAACCTTGACAGACTGGAGAGGGAGGAGAAGACGGAAGAGGAGAATTAATTCAAAATCAAGGGACAACGTAAGAAAAGGTGACTATTAAGATCCATTTCATGGAGGAGAAAAGAAAGGGTGGAAAAAGTGTCATGTCATGAGGGAATCTTGGCCTAATTCCCATACTCTTTCTTCTCACTTTCCCTCTTTTCTCCTATGTTGGGAGAAAGCTTAGAGAATTGTGTTGAGTCTGAGAAGGATTTTAATTCTCATATGATGGTAACTGATTCGTAGGACAACATTCACAATGTTTCTTGACCGATTGTTAGTGGAGAAAGTTGTTGACATTTGTAAAAAAACACACCAAACTTGTGGTTTACATTATATTATTAGAGCTTTTTTTTTTAAAAAAAACCTTCAATCGAGTGAAAGTACATTATGTAAATTAGAAAGGGTTTTAAAGCTAAACAAAATATGATTGAGTAATCTGAAACCTGTTTACATACGGTTGGATTTCCTCATGCACACACACTCGCACGCACGCCCGTTTTCTCATTCCAATCCCCTCAAATTCCTTTAATTAAACAAACTGAAATTTTTCATTGAGTTTACAAGTTGGGATTTCCTTTAATTTATTTACACATCAACTTTCTCTTTCTCCCTTTCTTTCTCTCGTACAATGGGTTAGTAGAAAGGGGTGCGAAATGTACACAAAAACTACAGATTCAATGATGGTCATGCTTTCACTGTGCACTCCTCATTCCTGCTCAAATACTCACGTCTAAAATTTCACAATGACATTTTTTTTCTCAATCATCTCGCACTCTCTCTCCCAAATTTGGAGTTTAATTAATTTGGATCAAGTCAACAATTTTCCATTTTCTCACAAGATTTTGCAAAAGAAACAAGCATGCGTGTGTATAATACAGACAGACATTATTTAGGACCAAAGTAAAGGTGGAGAGTATAAATGTGGCTTAATTAATACAAATTAAAATAAATTAATAATTTTGTACGATTACTCACTGTACTAATTTTCATACCAACTATGAACAATGTGAGATTAACAGTTTAAATTTTTGTTTTTTTCTGCTGGGTATACATTTGTACATTATTTAAATATTTTGGATATGATAAAAGAAATAGCAACAATCGATGATATTTTGCACAAGATCAAAAACATGATCAAATTCAGCGATGCGGAATCAACTACTATCATGACACGACTAAATAATAATGTATTATAATATTTTTTTATTTTTAAAATTCTGAATAAAGTTTAATTTGATTTTGTTTTTTACTAGAATTATTATTTGTTATTTGTACCTTGTTATACACTAACGTGTCATGCCAGAAGTGTGTGTGTGTGTGGGGGGGGAGGGTTTGTGTTCATGACTCAAAAAGACTACGATTTTATTTACAGTGTAATATTTTATGATAAAATTAGTTGTGTGTGGAGGCGATGATGATGACGATGAATAAAGATAATTTGTACACTAAATTGTACCTAATTGTGTAGTTGTAGCCTCATGTGGTCTTGTACTGAATGTAAAATGTAGAGCCAGAAAAATAATAGGACGACGTCTACTATTAAGTTTTCTCTTCTCTTTTTTGTACTTTGGCAAAAAAATTTCTTTTTCTTGTCATTTTGTTTCCTCCGGGTTCCTTTTGCCGTTGCCGTTGCCGTTGTTGGAAACTTTAAAGAGAATTTTTAACAGACCGTTCCGTCGACAAACATTTTTGTCTGGTGACAAACTCATTGAGTCGGAGTGTGAGCTGAAGACTTTGTATTCGTACGTTGCAGTGTGCTTTACATCTAAAATGCAGTTTTTTCTCTCGCTTTGTAAACTTTTCCAAGTTCCCTGTTGAGCATAAAGAGGATATTAAATGTATCAAAACATATCTGTTACATTTTGTCTGCTGCATTACAAGTAGAAATAGTTGGATGCAGTTCAAATTTAATTTGCACATAATGTGTATTTCGACTGTCACTGTTTCAATGAAAAGAAAACTCACTGGTGGTGGTAGCTCCCAGGATGACGGAAGTTTTTTTATTCTGAATGTTGAGAAAGTCATTGAAAGTAAAGTAAGTAGTGTAAAAACGAAATATTTTCCCTTCGGCTAGTGTCCACTCATGAACCTCCACTTGGAATTTTGGATTCCAATTCCCCTTGACCCTTACAAAGCTCAATCGCGTCACTTGTGTGTCATTGGAGGGGTAGTACTCCTCTGACTTGTACACCGTCACATCCTGATAAATTGAGACACATAATTGAATTGGCCCACCTGTAAATACCAACAAATTTTTTATAAATTTGATGTTACTTCATCCATACAGCAAAATAATTCATTTCTTAGAACAACAACATAAAAAAATCAACAAAAAATTAACAAATTAGCAAAAAATCACCATTGTACGGAGTTGGGGAGCCAAAACATGTGGGACAACAATGACCTTCCAATTTGACTAAATTTGAGCATTGTAATTCAATGGCAGAGGGACACGGAAGTCGGCTGCACTCAATTCGACTGTGTAAACATTTACACAAGACACACTCCATGGAGCCGAAAGGGCCGATAATCGGGTGCCACGTTTGGCCGTGAAAATGAAATCTACCCACACAAACAAAAATACACACACACATCACGTTACACATACCTATGGACATATTCAGTTCACAGAAAAAGAGATTTATAGTCGACTTTCCCCTTTTTCTCCCTCTTACAATATATGCAATTAGTCTGTGTGCCTGTGGCACGAGACTCAATACTTAATCGTACTCATTTTGTACTTTCTCTCTTCCCCTTGTAATTATCTAGGTGCGATTGGGACGTTTTCGTAAGGTAGCATTATTAAAATTCATCAGTAGGGTAAAAGAAAGACGGACAATTTAACAAGAGGAGGGACGACGGTGAAAGTCAGATTACTTTATTTTTAAAAAATGCTGTGAATAAACCGTTTATTATAGAAAGAGGTAAAAAGAATATGGTCAATACCTACATAATCATTGAGGAGGAACAGGTGAAACTAGTAATTTTGAGGTTAAATGTTTACCTGGGAAAAATAAATACTAAAATCATTTCATGGTCCTCCATCCATGGTTACTCACGCAGAAAGAATTGGAAGAGAGAGTGTGTGTGCTTTTGTGTGAGTACACAATCAGGATTTAATCTACCGTAATGTCTCAATTAAAAACCCTTTGAGTTCTGTACTAAAATATAACATCAATTAAAACTCTCCCCTCTAACTTTCTCTCTTATGAGAGAAGGTCTCTTCTCTTTCAAGATTTAGCATGATAAAATCGGGGCTGTGATTCACAATTGTGGTATGATACGAGTTATTACGGTACACACATACTGAAAGGGAATTTGAGTGTGTGCAGATTAACTGGGATGCAAAAAAAGAAAAGGAGAGGTCAGTACTTACTTTCCAGCAGAGACGCAGCCGGAGCGTTTAACCGAAGGGGGAAGTAGCCGATGATTGAGAATGAAATGCTTTGTTGCTCCTCGGGACGAGGAGGAAGAAGAAGATGAAGACAAAGATGAGGTTGAAATAGAAATAGAGGAAGATGCAGGAGAGAATCCTCCTCCTCCTTCCTGTCCATTCGTTGTTATTATTGATGTGTACAAATACTGAGCATCAGCAATATCATTCATATCCCCTGTCCTTTCACCCGACTTGGGTTTTTGACCACTACCCTTACTCCCAACCATCATCCCTCCTCCTCCTCCTCCTTCTCCAGCTTTCTTGCTCTTGTTTGCATGTTCATCTCGATCATCTGTCAACGTGAATGACAAACAAGTCAAGTGAGTAAGTTTTATTAATAATCCTTTGCTTTGTGCATGCATCTCTCTCCACACGTTTTGGTAGAGCATGTACATACACACGGTTCCACAACTTGGGACGCACAACACACATACACGTGTTCTTCATTCATGTAGGTATAGACACACGCAGAATTTCTCTGTAAATATGGAATTCGCATGTGGACAGTCATATAGCGTGAGAGGAGGGGCACACGCACAATATTTTCATTCCATTTTATTGATATAGTCTCTTGGAACACACTCAAAAACAATTTATTTACTCGTGCACCTATGTGTATCAGTAAGATGTCCGACAAATATAAAATAAATTCCTTTTCTATTTTTTGTAGTATAAACACTCAGATTCACTCAGAAATTCTCTCTCTCGCCTGTGCTCTACCAACAATTCAAAAATTGTTTGACCGAAAGCGCACCCATCATTCCCCTTAAGAAATCCTTCATGTTCTTTTCCTCCCTCTCAACTTACACAATAATAACCAACAAAGAGAAACCACTACAGAGTAAACATTTCACCACGTGCCATTAACCCTTATCAAAACCGTTCACTTTTCATTTCTTTTCCATTCAGTGTGTTTATGCGTAAATAAAATGTTAGGAGAGAGAGTGATTGAACTGATGATAATAAATGTTGTCAAATATGTACATATCATTCAACTCCAAGTTCTAGCTGTAATCTTTTTTTGTAAAAAAACATTTCTAATTTGTTTAAGAAGTGAAGATATTCGACTCACCACTACATTTAGCACAGCAAGCTTCCATGACTGTCGATTTGGAGGAAGAGAAATCAGGAGGTTTCCCACAGTCAAAGTCTGAGCAGGATTTCAAGGTGCAGAGAACCATTCCACCCTGAAACACAAAACAATCATGCAATTTCTTAGGAAAAAAGAATTGTCTATGTGTACAAGAATTAGGTCTAGGTTATTTTTTGCCACTGTGTTATAATAGAGTCCACTGTGAATTAACAATCAATTCCCACCTACACACAAATCCAGTTGTTAAGTGAGGGTGTGCTGAATCTTTATTTCCATTCTCTTCCAGCAAAAGTGGAGGAGGATCTACTTTTATTTGATTACCAAGTACGTGTCTTTCTATCCCAGAGAGTTTTTTTGTAAAATAAAAAGTCATCAATTGACAACGGAGGAGAACAAAGTGGAGTGAAAGGAAACTTAACTGAAATCAGAAGTTATGTTAAATTACAAGTTAAGAAAAGGGAATGAATGAAGTTCCGTTCAAATGAGTCCATTCAGTCCCGTACAGTTTACGTACTGTCCAAAAGTACTCATGACAATAGGGAAAAATACATGATTAAATCATATCCAGGCTGGACCGTTCCGTGAACATTAGCCGCATGGGACCAAAAATTTTTTGTACGGCCCCTTGGTCCCACAAAATTTTTTTGAAGGCCTCAAAAAAGCTTTTTATAGGATTTTGTACGGCCTCTTTGGTCCCTTTCCTGGTACGGCCTGGGACCAAAGGGCCCAGCTGGTCTATACACGGAACGGCCCTGTATCCAGCAGGGAAAAAAGACTTGCATGGATACTGCTTAGTAAAGGTTTAGCCGTACCTTTACACATCAATCGTAAACAATATAAAAATAAGGTATCTGATGTAATAGCACTTTTGTTATAACTACATGGCATATGCTCAAGAAAACATTGTTCTTCTTGATGAGCCCAATATCCGGTTTGTGAAGGGTGAGAAAGGGAAAATACGTGATAGTCAATAACAGGAAGGAAAGGGAAGAATCTTTTATTCTGATGAAAAATGAAGACTCTGCTTAATCTACCTTTCTATTGTACATATTGTGGTCATCCAAAAAAATCTTTAGATGAAAATACTGACTACAAGTTCTTCAAAAACCTCACAATTGGTGTTCCATACTGTACAGATGATATGTAATGTTAGTCCGTGCGTGTGTGTGTTTGTGTAGAAAAGAAAAGAAATGACTCTTGTCCATACCTGACAAATACAGTGCATACAATGATCCCAAGCTCGACTCGAGATGGGAAGTCCACTGAGATCAGACGCAAATGAATCCTGATCACGGTAAATCTTCCCTTGATGTAGACAAGAAACATGTTCTGCATTAGCTTTCACTAATGGATCGTCATCAGTTTCCTCATCATAGTAATGACTATTCCGATCCTTCTCATCCCCAGAAGAAGTCGTTTCATGGATTGTGGCAACGTCAGAACCAGAAGAAGATGAGGCAGCAACAGCAGACTTTCTCCTTCCGCATGTCTCACAACACGCATTAATTCCTTCCGAATCGGCTTTTGTGAGACCGGTCATGGCCAGGGCCATCGTCACACTCTTCTTGTGTTGCTCTAACATGGCAATGGAAATGTTTTTACCACTGCCACGTCCTCCACTTCCATCCTCTTCCCCCTCTTCTTCCTCATCCTTTCCTTTACTGTTGTTTTTAGTCCCTCCACAACATTCCAAGTTTGTACAGTTCAACTCTCCCGTCTACACGCACAAATACAAACACAACATAGTTTACATAGCATAGCATATTGGAGAGGGAGGGACATATTTAAGGACAAAATTCTATTACACATGATAGTGTCTCTCAAAATATTGTGCGTCCATTATGTACACTTGGCTTGAGAGGGACGGGAAGAGAACCTTCTCACAACAAAAATGAAATTCCCAAGTTGGTTGACTTGACTGGTCAACTTATTATTCACCTTGCATCCTCTTCCAACCTTAAAAACTGACTACCGGACTGACACACGTCAAGCCGCCCTCGTCCTTCCTAGCTATTATTAACTTGCCTTCTCTCTCTCCTTGTCCCTCCATCTCTCTCTCTCTCTTTCTCTCTCAGTCAGCCTTACTATACCATGGATGTGTATTGAGCACTACTCCTTGAGTAGCCACGTGCTACTCCGACGACCACTCAGTTTGTAATGTTTAAATGAACACAGAATGTGTAATTTCCTACTACATTTTACACCGAACCACACACACACACACTTTCTCTCGCTGAAGGTATATTTAGAGGTGTGTAAGGATCACCATGTTGAATTTGGAGGGGAGGAGAAAGAGGAATAATCGTGATTTCCATATTTTGTTGCCATTTATTTTGACTTCTTGTTCTACTACACACTTCTATTTCCTTCCCCCCCTCTCTCCCCCTCTTTCTCTCATTGAAACTAATAACGATAACAATAATAGTTAACTTTGAATTGTTGTGAAAAGTAGTCAGGAAAGGGAGGGAGAGAGAGAAATGAGGAAGAAAAGTCTCTCACCTTTGTACAAGTGCAGAGGACACAATAATGAGGACTGGATGTATTCGCATGCCAAACTTGTCCTGGCAAATATTGTTTAGTTCTGAAAGTGCATCGCTGGACGTTTTCACTGGGTGACTCCAGCTTTGTCAGGCCATTTTCTCCTATATAAACAAAATATTGTATATACACACATACAACACAGCACACAACACGACAGTTAATGCATTACCACAGTGGAGGAAACAGACAAAAGACTTTTTCTGGTGGAAACTTGTCTTGTCATTTCGGAAGAGAGAAGAAAGCTTGGGAAACAGAGAAAGGGGGAAAGGGAAGAGAGACATTGCATTATGTACTCTCAATGATAGAAAGAGTAGGCATAAAAAAGGTCATTCTCAAATGAAATTGGATGAGCTGCTATAAGATCAACTTAATTGCAGAATAGAACAGATCACTTAAAATTTGGTCACCATCAAGATACACCAGGCACAGTTGAAGAAAGGATACAATCTACACACACACAGTGAAATACTTTCTCTGTGGTGAAAGAAAAGCTGAGGAAATTCCAGGACTTTCTCTCTCCTTGTCGTTCTTCTCCGTACATATCTTTGTCTGTGTTTCCTATACTTTTATGTACAGAGTCATTTGATCGTTAATTATACAAAGGTCAACATTATTATTGTTCTATGACATTCCATTTTGTCCCCTTCCTCTCCAATCCGCCTTTCTTCCTCTATTTCTCACCCCTTCTCTTCATTTTAATGCATATTTCAAGGTGAAAACTTGTCAAATAAACTCAACTTTGCGCCATTTCTCTTCTCCCATTTCCTTGAGTGTGTCTCACCGTCTTGTGTCCATCAAACTTCCCAAACGCATAATCATAATATAAAAACTAGTTTGGGAAAGTAACCTCTCTCAAAATCCTGATTTTATTAATCTATTCATTCTATTTGGCCCAGACAAGTTGGGATAAGTGAGTAGTCTTATTGACGTACAAACTAAGAGTAGCGTAGGTCAGCGTCCTAATTTTCAAGGGGGTCACGTCTTTCCAGACATGATTGCGTCAAAAGCTTCTTCTGCCCTCAACTCTTTTTTGGAAAGGGTAAAATTGTTACACTTACATTATCTGAGAGAGGCAGAGAGGGGGAACTTTGGAGTATGACACAAACTACTGACTACATCTTAACTCAATCAATTATTGAAGTGAAACAAATTAAATAAATGTGAAGTTGACTAGAGAAAAATTAAAGAGATAAAATTATACAACATTATTGCTGCTACACTATTTTTACACTTTTCCACTATTTTTTACAGTTCCAATTCACGTTGATCTCTCTCGCTACAAAATATCAAACTAAAATTTGAGTTTTCTCAATTTAAAAATTTGTCAAGACTTCCGAGATTAAAATTATATTCATCCCTTCATCAGTTTATGTAATGTGCAATACATTAGTGAAAACTTTTCACTGAAAAGCGAGAGGTGAAAGCAGAGGCCTCACTACTTTCTTACGATTAAATGAACGTTACTTCTAAGCTGACATTCCCAAAAGCACGATTGTAGTTAGAAGATTAATAGACCTATTTAAATATAATTTGATCATCAATAGACACTTGTCTCTGCTGTCATGTGTCTACCAACTGAGAGAAAGAGAGAGAGAGAAGGGGGCAAGTGTTGATAAACCTTTCGAAGAAGTTTGGGTAGACAGGCTAAATAAATGATGAAGGAATTGAGGAGAAGGAGGAAAATTGATCACAAAAAATCTCTTTATATTCATAAGAAAAGGGAGGGAGGGCAGACATATATTAAAAAGTAGAAAAAAAGAAATGAATATAACCTGGAGTGGCGGCAGCGTTGGCGTGGACAGCGGCAATAGCAATGGTGAAAAGAATAAGAAATCCAAGTACAGTTGAGAGGAGGAAAGTAGTTGGTTGCATGATTAGAATTAGAATGAGAAATGTGTTAAATGTAAATTGAGAACAGGCTGAGAAGATAATGAGGGGTTAAGATGAAAGGAGAGTCAGAGTTTGTGAGGGATAGAAGAAAATAGAAATCGAAATGGAGAGAGATAAAGTCGGCAAAAGGAAAAGGAGTTGTTGAGAGGGACGGGGAGAAAGCGATATCCTCAGAATAGTGAATGGGGCTTCTTCCTTCCTTGTGTACAACACACACTCACACTCTCTCCTTCACACACACATTCTGCACTGCCAACAGAGAGTGAGTGAGTGAGTGGGGGGGGGAGAAAAAAAGCTCGTAGTCCCGGCCTTTGGGTAACCTGGGAATACAGGGGCAGAGAGAGAGACGGGCGATACGATGAACAACTTATAAATTGGAAGAGAGGAGAGACTTAGCTGGTAAAAGTCGAGTTCTCACAAGACCAACACGACTGACACTGTCTGAAGTGCATCGAGAACTACAAATTTCTCATGTAAAACAACGAGTCTAGTTTACTCGTACTTTCTCTCTCTCTTTCTCTTCCCCTTTCACTCTATTACGCTTACTCTTGTACTCTCCACACCACCACTACTACCACCAAGACAACTTGTGTAGTAGAAGCCAAGCATTGACTTTCGTCCACGATCCACTCTTTCACTCTCCTCTGTACATTACGTGTGTGTGTGTTTGTAGTACGTAACTTTTTTTCCTTGGCCCATACCATTCCTCGAAAATGTTGGGTATGTACTTCCTTTCCTTTGCACATGTCCAAAAAGGACTGTCCCTTCACATTCTTTTATCTCATACTATTAGGAGTTTATGCACAACAACTAAATATTATTGTATATTATGTGTATTTTATGAGTAAGACATCATTTACCTCCAAGCAAAAGCAGAACGAGACTGGGAGTAAGATTCGTCATCAAAATAGGATTTTGGTTAGATTTAATCAATGCAAAATCATTTGTTGCTACAATAATTATCTCAGACCACGAATAGTAAAATCACTTCAGCGGATGGTTAAGTACCATGACTTGACGTCATGTCTCTTCTGGGTTAAACAAATAGAGAGGGTATGTACAATTGACACGAGCCGATAAGGTAATGAAAATAACAGTGGAGTGAGTGACAAAGCGTCCTTTTTAGGTTAAATGTGTGAAAGTGGGGCTAAGAGAACAAGGAAAATTGTTTTTAGCTTTACTAAAAAGATATTTAATGATGATCACTTGGAAACCTTGAGAGCGAGAGAGAGGGATTGTAGGTTAATTTGTAGGTTTTACATCATCCTCACAATTTTCTCTGATTGGATACACTATCCTAATTATTGTTTCTCGAAGAGAAGAGGTCGAAGAGAAAGTCATGTAGTCCAGAGTGGAAAGCCCGTGTCCTATTTAGTAATCAGAAAGTTTAGTTGAACCATGAAAAATAGAAAGTAGGTTAAAATGAACCCCTCCGTATTAAATAGTTGGCTCGAGTAGTAGTAGCCACAGAAACATCACGACAAGATCTGGACAGATTCTTATACATCACATACTGTGTAGAGCCAAACACAGAATCCTGTGGGTACTGCGCTTAGGTCCTTGGAGACAAGGACCAGTGTATTGACTTCGTCAGTAGACCGGAGCGAGTCAACGGATAGTTTTTTTCTCTCACCTTAGAAAAATATCATCCGTTTTGCATGTAAGGAACGTTAACTCCGGAGTTTGACTCCAAACCCCGGAGTTTACGCTGTAGTGTGAACGGGGTCTAAGGAACGTTGCATTTAGACTGTTTTGCATTTACGAGAAGGTGAAAATAGACCATTTTGCATTTAGCGAAAACAGAAAATGATCCATTTTAACAAGCAGGCCGACGATATAGTGCATGAATTTGTCTGTTCAAAACAGGGATGGGACGTGGACCGACCCGGGTGAAAATGTGAAAATGTGAAAATCCCGCAGTGGTGAAATTGTAAATTTTGAAGTCGGTGGATGCTGTTGTAAAAAAGTGAGGGGACGCATATGTATATAATATGCATTTAATAGGAACCCTCAAGATAAGTGGGTAGACTGAGTTCACCCGGAATTTCACCCCTGAAATCCCGTCCCTTTTAGATACAAGGGAGAGTGGCCCACAATTAAATGTAGGTAGTCCTGATGTACCTTATAATATGATTTGTCACTGTAGGTTTGTATTTTGCGTAAACAGACAAAACTGAAATTATTCTGCTGCTGCTCCTCCTCCTGTAAAGATGTAGGATGACAAATTAGTATTACGATATGAAAATCCATGAAGGAAGACTCCCGTTGAGATGCCAAGTATGAAACTTCATAAGAAAAATGTTTTTGAACTCTTGTCTGAGACACATCAAAAATTACACAGTTTGTCTTATTTGACTCGTAATGGAGATCTAAAGCAAATATTTGTGTTCCCTGCGCATACACACACAATGCGAATGTTTGAGGAATTCAAAGAATAACCTCAGTGACCACAAGTGAAACATGTTACTAAATAAATGGGGGTCCGTTGCCACTTTACTCGCTCATATTTGTGTTGTCTTAAAAGGGACAACGCATACTAAGTAAAATCCATCTCTTCATTTTCTTCTTACTATGGGGTAAACTGGGTAGACATCATATGTACTGTACAAAAGTACGGTTGTGGTTAAACTCCGTACGGGTGTGTGTGGAATGAATAAGTAGTCAGGAGTTCTTGGGAGAATATACAGCAGACATGCAGTTTAAAAGGATAAGTGAGGACATGAGGAAATGTAGTTATATTTGATGGGTGTTTTTTTTGGACTTTGAAAGTTTTAAACAATGACGTATGGATGTGAGTGCGTGTGTGTTAGTCAACTGTATTTTAGTAAAGTCTATGAAATCAATCCACAATGTTATTGAAGTGTAATCTACTCCATTTTAACTTTCATTTCCCTTTAGAACGAGTAGGGAAGTATTTTTGAAGATAAATAAAATCAATTGAGCGTGACAATTCCTTGATTTTTGAATACCTGTTATTCCCCAACGAATATATTTTATTCCTTACCCTTGTGACCTGTATTTTCTGTGTATGAGAGTACACCATTGTCATCGTACAGATGAGTGGAAAACTTTAGCAAGAGAGAGAATCTTTTTGCACTCCAGTTTCACTGAAGAAGATGAATAAGGGTGGTGTCAGCAATGGATACAACCGATCAAATAAACCACTAAAGATCACCATTGTAAGATATTATGAAAAAAAGTTAATTCATTCAATTAAATCAAACTGTCTGATAGTGTGTTCTGAAATGTACAAAACATAAATAGGTTGGAGACGGGAATGTAGGCAAGACGAGCCTACTCATCTCGTACACAAAGAATGCCTTTCCCGAAGACTATATTCCTACAGTGTACGGATTTTCATGTTATTTCAATAAATTCTAAAAAAATAATCTCAACTCTTGTAGAAAAATTCACATTTGGCTTGTGTGGGGCCAAAATCTTATGAAATGGAATTGACGTTTGTTTCCCACTGTTCTTCCTAGCTGAGTAGATCAAGGGAGCAGTACATGTAGAAGGTTTTGTACAGACTTTCTCCGTATGTTTTACTTACAGTTTTGACACACATCAAAAGTCAATTGTAGTGGACGGAATGCAGTACAACTTAAATTTGTGGGACACTGCTGGTAAGAGAAGTTACAATTGACATGTCAGGAATGTAAAATAAATCCTGTCACTACATTAATAGCTAATTTACTCCAGGTCAAGAGACGTATGACAAATTGAGACCACTATCATACCCAAAGGTTTCACTTTCACTCAAGTTTTCTCTTTTGGTAGTTAAACGTGTTGGTCACTGAAAGTGTTTACACACATGATTGTTGTTCTTTTTTTACCATAATTTCAGACGGATTGTTTTGTCATCTGTTACTCGTGCACTAGTAAATCATCTTTAGCTAATGCAGAACTCAAGTGGGTTCCAGAGTTAAAGCGCTATTGTCCCAAAACCGCTGTAATTTTAGTTGGTATGTAACAAACAAGGATAATGCTGAAAACTTCGAAAAAACAGAGGTACATAATTAAATTTTTGTAGGTACAAAGGTGGACATGAGAGACAATTCTTCTGACCCCGTATCCGAAAAGGAAGGGAAAAGGATGAAGGGCAAAATCAAGGCCCATTCATTTATAGGTAAGATTTTTTTAAAACATAAAAAGATATGCGTAAAATGCACCAATTTATTATATTGACCCATGCCTCTCTAAATGAAGAATGTTCTGCTAAGACAAGACAGGGTCTTGACGAAATTTTCGAAGGTGAGATTGTTTATGAACAAGTGTGTAAACGGTATTCAGTGAGCAAAATATTTGAACACCTATTCCTTTTAAATTTGTAGAAGCTGTGAGAGCCGCTATGAGGAAAAGTGAAAAAAGTGTATGTTACTTTTTGTAACTCTGGATGTGACCTCATCATTTCTTTCAACAGACGGTAGACTACAGAAAATTTAGATTGTAGACATATGCATGGTATATAAATAAGAGAGTCACAAAATATTTAACCGATAATGAATTAAATCATGGTAGTTGTAAGAACGAATGGAGATTGTATGAAAATTAGTCAATTGCAAAAATGAAATAAAGTGGCATCACGAGTGATTTTAATAAAATCAAAATTTTTTTCTCTTTCTCTCTCTCTCTCTGTTCCACTTTTTCACTACAACTAGTCACTCAGTCTCAACATGGTTCTTATTATGATTACATTATTACTCTTTGAATTCACTTGTCTCATACAGCTTATAGATTGTATGTGTGTGTATTGAACGCATTCATCTCTAATATTCATCTTTTAAACCTCGTACACAGTCCGTAAAATCTGGAAAAAGACCCCAAAACTAACCTGTACATTTCCCATACCTACTACATACTTAGTTTTAAATGTCTATTATAAAATCAATAAATACGAATCATACTAGTAAGACCACACGTCTCGTCTCACAATACAGTGAACTTATGGACTATAGGAATCTTATAACATAAAATAATTTCCCTACTGTGTGTAGTTGTAGCTGTTATTGTAAATCACCGGCTACACTAAAACTCTACTAATTCTTTTTTTTAAAAAAAAATTGGGCCATGTAAATTAAAATTGTGTCTACTTATATTTAAATATTAAACAACATATTACAAGTAAGCGTCTTTCTGTGTATTACGGTTTTAAAAAGGACTGACAAAACTGTCCGGTGGATAATCTAGATGTACTATAATATAATATAGGAGGAATAAAATCAGTACAAGGAAATATTTTGATGTTTAGCTATAAACAAATAAGAACTAACACAAAGTCTTTACCCGTGTGTATAAATATTATTCATATAGTATTTAATGTGTGTAGTAAGGTAACAAAACTGCAGAAAAATAATATCATTTCGGAAGTTACTTAATATTCAAGTGTGTGTGTGCTGTAAAATAATACATATATGTATTACGGTCAAAAATTACATTAATTTTGTTAAACGTAATTAAGGTACTAACTAATACAAAGAAATAAAAAGTACTTAATAAATAAACTATACCATAGAGTCTCTCGGCGACAGGGGAATCAGGACCGAAAGGGTTTCCCTTCCTTTCGGCAGGAAAAAGAATAAAAAGATAATAAAGAATAAGAAGGATAGTTCCATAATGTGTGTTTGTACGGCTGAAATAAAATTTGTATATATGTATTAATTTTATATAGACCGAGTAAAATTCAACCCTATAATATAGTTGTCGTCATACTTTAGATCTATCATAGACGTTAATACATCTTGTAAATACCGGTAATATAGAAACACAAAATTTATGTGTGAGCCATTATCAGGTAGGGATAAAGAAAAAGGTAAGGGGTGAAGGCGTGAAGTATACATCAGAATGACATTTTTTTGAAAATCAAAATCAAACCGTTTCATCGTCAATAGGAAGCTTTATTGTTGATATCAACATTATCATTAAATATATTAAGACAAATTTATAAAAAGATAGCGAAAAAGTGAAATCACAGCAGGATGATATGAGGTGGCTTTTTCGTTTTATATGCATGATTTTTGCACCCCTGAATTCTATTGCCTACAGCAGAATTTCTAGACCAAATTTTTCTTGTTGGAGACGAAAGACAACAAGGTATAATTTTAATAATTACTGTGTGCAGCTAGCAACAACAACAGCATTCGATGAGGAACGAAGCGGAGATTTTTCATGCAGTAAGTAAATCGACTATCAGAATAGTGTGTGTTTTTACATTCAAAATAGCTAGCGTCCAGCGCTGTACCAAACCCTAGTCTATGTAATTTAATTATTGTTGTACAGACATATCTTCTGTGGTACTATAGTGTACGTGATTATTCGGAAGCCTATCAAACAGTTTCAGGATTTTATATTGTAATGTATTTATGTATTTACATTACACATGTATGTAAGTATAATCACTTTTATCATCATCAAGAATGAATGTGTACTAAAATCACAATATCACTAATTATTAATAATTTAAAACTTTTTTAAAAAAATTTATCCAAGGTACCGTTAGTTAGTTCTCAATACTCTTTCATGATTCTATATCTCATTCACAGTACGTATTAATAGTCGTAATATCATCTCAATAAAAGTATCCCACGAGATAATCATATTATCATTGAATAATTGTATCGTACCAATTATAAAATAACTATAGCCTCTACATATAGTCAAAACCTTGATCGTTATTATACCTAGCTATTTAGTGTGTATTTTATTAATTATTATTTCATTTAGTGGGTGCATGACAATGATATGGCAAAGGTCCTGTTTCAAGGAAGGATCTTGTATCGTATTTTTTTAAAACATGAACGTTACAGATCATTTTTTTTTTATAGAAGACGCTCTCACTCTGAATTATGGAAAATTTCAATTTGAAATATAGGTGTGTGTGTGCTGTTTTTTTCTATTTTTGCAGACACATCAAATAATATTTCACAGATAAAATCTAAAAACAAGTATACATGTCATAATTATATATATGCCTGATCGACAGTATTATATCAGTATAAGTATATATATTAGTTCCTTTTAAAACTGTGAAACTGTTAACTCTAAAAATCGGTTGGAAGTCATATCCTGCTCCTTATCACTGAGGAGGGGATGGATAACCTTTAAAGGTTTACTGTTACTGGATATACTTAGTAATAAAAAATAAATGAAACAAAACACTCATGACAACAAACAATCATGCAGATTAAAAAATATTACTTTGGATGTGGAGAGTCGTCAGAAGCGATAGGAGAGTCGACAGGTCGAAAAAAATTTGATGGAGAATCTCCATTAGAAGATATTGATGATTCCGTCTCTATAGAATTTGGAGAGTCAGTGTGCCGTTGTTGTTGTTGAAGATCTGGACTTAGAATTGGTTGACCACTATTCAGGATCATGTTATTGTGCTGCAAACTGTTGGGTGTAACACCTATTGCCGCATTGCTACTACTCGTAATAGCGTCCCATAGTAAACCTTGCCTCTTTGCGGGCTGAGGGGAGCAATCCATCATTTGATCTGCAAAAAATTCAAACAATGAATTTTATATGAAAACTGTTAGAATCGAATATAACAATGGGTTGAGCCATCCAATAATTGGATGAATTTCCTACTAAGCAATGGCACTTTACAGTGGCGAAGCCAAAATGCTAATGGACAGTGGCAAAATTTTAAAACATTTGCAATTTTTCAAGAATAAAAGGAGGGTAATCATCATTTTTTACCAACCCCCACATATATTTTTCTGTAGCTAACTACGCCACTGAAACTCTATAATATAATGTATCATAAAATTTCTACATTCTTACTTGCGTCCCAATCACATTTTCGCTTCACACCTTGACCAACAGACAAAACGCTCGGACGTATTGCAATGGGACTTAATGAACGACGTGACGTAAAGCTTTTGCGGGTTGGTGAGGGTGACGAGAGGGAGGGGGAGAATCGACTCATTATTCTTGGAGACGCCGTAGGTGACTATTATTTTTTTAAAAAATAAGTAATTAAAAAATGGAATATTGTTTGTTTAATATGAAAAATCATAATTGACTTACACTAGAGGCTGACATGGACGTTGATCCAGGTGGCATGGATAACCATAGAGGCATGCTACAAACAAGATAAATTCATTACAAATATTATTAATAGGCACGTAGCTTGGCAAAGAGTATTTATTCTAACTAGTTAGAATAAGTACTCTTTGTAGCTTGGTGTGTTTGAATTCATAGATGCATTGTTAACATGGTATAAGTACATGACAGTGACGAAAGTCAGGTACTAATAAAGGAGGGCCAATATTTTTTTAAATAAATGACAGGATAACCAAAGCATAATCGCAAATATGGCTCAGATTGTATGGTAAATGGTCATTTCATTGTCTATGCAATGAGCAAAAGCAGTTGAAAATCTTTTCAACTCTTGAGTTAAATAATTACAATTAGTTAAAACAATCTATTACCATAGCTGTTCCGAAAAACTAGGCCGTCTGGTAGTAATCTCCATTGACATGGAATCCAAAGACAAGTCCTCCCAAGACTGAGCGATATTCGCATTTCCATGAAATTCCTTTTCGCTTGCTGACTCCCAATCGGTAGTACTAGTACTTTCCTGTTTTTGAAGACAAAGTAAATTATTCCAAGTTGTATAATAACTCCTTTGTTATGCCTCTAACTTTGAGGTAAAATTCTTATTTTTCGTTTTTTGTAAAAGCAAATACCATTCTGAGTTGACTGACACGACTTGGAGCCAGACCCGGTGGTCCAGGGCTATTTGCTGGACTAAAACTTGCAGAGAATCTACGGGGTCGTGGTCCAGACAAGGAAGCTAAAAAACCACTGATCGATGTCTCAGAATCACTGCAAGATGTGGGGTCTTTTGATTCATTTATTAAATGCTGATGATGATGACTCGAAGAGGTAGGGGTGGCAGCTGCTGAATTATTTGTTCTTGTTTCTCCTTGTGAAACAAGTTGATGATGGATCATTGGGTTTCGGGTATCATTGTCTAAAACTGTAAATTTAATTTTAAAAAACTGGTGTTTTCTTTCAAATTACGAACAAAATAATAGTGCTAACGAATCATGAAATCATATTTATACTTACGATGGATCATGGGTGCTGATGAGGATCTCTTCATTCTTTTGAGACAAAGATCATACATGTTAGATAATTGTTGCGAATACGTAAGTAATTAGAACGCAGTAAAATAGGTATAACCAAAAATTTCAATGCAAGTATGTAATAGTATCACACTTGATATTTGTATCACACTTGATATTTGTGTCACCCCTTATTTAAATGGATGTTCTAAGTTAACATACGTAGAATTTAGTAAAGTAAATGAGACAAAAACCAACTACGACTATGCAAAGGTAATCTTTGAAACAACTAAGTAAAAAATACTTTTGAATATGTAGTACGTATAGTAAAGAATATGAAAATAGTACTGACTGATTTAATGCGGTTCCCACAATTGAAATTGGGCTAGGACAAACTCTAGATGATTTGAAAGGATTAACTTTTTCACTTTTCTCCATCGTCCCAACTACTGTTGTGAGACTCGTATGACACATTTTTTCCTCCATCACTGTAATATTTTGATGTCAAAATGTTGAGCTGTGAGTACAAATTAAAAATAAAACTGTTTTCAGCTTTCACAGAATTTTTTGTTTTTTGTCATTTTCACTTCTCTCTTTCACGACTGCAAACTATATGTGGTACACAAAGTTTGTGTATAGAGAAGTATGCACATACGCTATAGCCAAAAGTATATCCAATGAAATTAAATTTTCAAAATGCCTGTCTCAGCGCGTTTTAGATGAAATTATTCTTTATTCTTCCTCAGTCTGTGAGAATTAACTCAGATATTTAGGGTTCACCCTCGTAGAAACATTTTGGCTGTCAATTAATTTTCACCTCCTCATATAATATTCGGTATGACATAATAATGATTAAATTAAATTGGCGAACGTGTTGGGGCCATGAAACAAACCAACAATCAAAAACAAGAATTCCGTCCATTAATAACAACATACTTTTTCTTTTAATAAATAAGTATTTTGTGATAACAAAAGTTCTTATACATATCAAATATGTATGTACGTGAGATAATAACAATTACTTTTTTTGGGTCACTCAGTCATATGAAAATCAATAACCCATGTTCATTAGAAATTAGGGACTTTTTATATAATATTATTATAATAATAATATTTTACAAATGCACATTTCAATACAGGTCATACTGCCACTGTTCTTCCTCTTGCACTCACTTTTGTAAAATTGTACTCTTTCACCACACATATAATTAATTATATTTCATTATTCACAAACAAGTGTTTCTATTTAGAATTTAAATGTATATTCAAATGTTATAGCTAGTTTATAATATATTATTCCTCTGCATGTTCTAAAGTTTCATATATAAAGATTTTCGAGGAGAACATTACACCGAAAAAGAGACACTTAAAAATTAATTTAATCTATTCATGAAAAACGTTAGAATTTTGTATTTTATACATGTACATCGCTCCACTATTAAAACAGATCAAACTGAATGTTGAAGAAACTAAGAAAGATTACTTTTCCTTAAATCCAACACAAACACACTTCCATCGGAGGCTGAAGCACCCACTTTATCACCACGAGAATTCCAACAAACCTCAAAAATGCCTCCAGTCCCTTTGTAACTGTGAACCAACTGCCCGGACTGAGAAAGGGAAAAAAAGATTAAATTTCACACATAAATGTCAATGA
>WJFB01001821.1:0-25594 GCA_009870185.1 Pygmarrhopalites habei
GCATGTCGTTTTGTAAAGAATTTCTGTAAAGTACGAAACAATCGCATATTATAATGATATTCCGTGCTAATACATTTTAATCACGAGCGTAGTATAATCGCTTCGAGATTTCAATACAAACCATATGATCTGTTACTCTAGGAGAAACAGCTAAATCATTTATGATTTTGAAATGTAATCATATATAGCCATAACAAAACCACGGAATAGTTGAAACATTTTTAGACGGAATTAAAGTGAGTGCAAAGTAAGTAGTACACAGTATGTAGTACATACTATAGTAATGCGGTGTACACGTGAGGAGATACATAAAATTTCATCGCAACGTATTGTAAGGAACAAAAGAATTTGCTTTATTTTGAATTTACTTATCGAATGCAGATGAATCGGAAGCATTTCTTCGGTGGCCATGATCGTTGGAAGGTTGACTGGGATTCATTTGCAAGAGCTGGGAGTTTTGTGTTTGGCTATGACTGTGACTGTCAATTGGTTTTGGGCTTTTTGGAGGCGGAAGCAGTGTGGCTCCAACTGCTGGACCAGGAACTACAATGTTACCTGCATCACAAGTAACCAATGATTATTAACCAAAAGAGAAATAAACTTGTACGTACACAAAAAGTGTAATAAAATTCAGTTTAGTAAAATGTATTTCTGTGATTAAAGAGATGATTACCTTTAGGTCTCTGCCTCGGAGTAACACTGGTTTCAGGTGCTGGAGCAGGAGTCACGGAAGTTGATTTTGCTGTTTTTTCTTCCACCTTTGTTTTGGCTGTCAATACTACGGCATTCATGGTAGCTACTAGGGATTCCAACGAAGGAGGCGGAGGAGCAGATGTGACCTGTGCATATCATCCCATTGTAAACAAATCCTTGTGAGTGTTTGTGTGTGTGAATTTTTTTAAAAAGATTTTTCAAATGTAAAGGCTTAAATCTTAAGCAAGTTGTTTTTGCATAAGTATGACAAATACACAAACCACACACACGTGCTTAGTAAGGACTAGTATGATGTGTGAAATCATTTCATTTCATACAAGCTGTATTAATATTAATAGTTGCTAAACTCACATTTGTGATAGGGTTTGGCAGTCCAAGTAAGCAATAACAGAGTTCTGCAACTTGAAATATATCTGGCCGAGAAGATGAGTCGGATTTCAGCAGATACTGAATTAATGCATGAAGCTGAGATGAAAATGGTGAAGAAACAGGAAAATTGACTTGAGCCGATTGTATTGCTAGCACTGCGAAAATAAAATGAGCATAATTTGTAAATAAAAACAAGTTTATCTAATTGTTAACTGTTTTAGACACAAACAGGAATATGTACAAGTTAGTATGATTAGTATTACCAGAGTCTCCAAAAGGCGTCGTGTAAAAGCACATCTGGAAGAACACAAAATTATTTAAGTACGATGACAACTTTAGTCTGCACAATCATTAATTGTTAGTGATTACTGTAATACTCAAATTTAAAATGAAATGTTAGCAACTGTGTGCTTTGTAATCCTGTCAGAGAGTCAAATTAGATTTTTACCTTGAAGAGCAAAATTCCGATGGCCCAAATGTCCACTTTTGTTGTAATAGGCCCACGATTTGAGTATAGATCCACCATTTCTGGAGCTCGATAGGCCAAAGTTGTGTATTTTTCTAGGTCTTCTGTCTCGTCAGTAAATAAATAAGTGACTTTAGACATTTTTACTTACAATGTGAATGGATTATTATATAAAATATAAAGATTACCGTGAGTTGCAGTCACCCCATGCAAGGTGGGATCCCAAAATTTTGGTGTAGCAGAGCCAAAGTCACAAATTATAAATTTCCCATCATCTTCCAGAACATTTTCAACTAGAGAAGGGGAAAAAGGAAATTTTTGGAAATAATTAAAATCAGAAATATTGTTAGTACAACACACACACTAAGAAAGAAAAATAAATAAACTATGTATCAATATATGACATTTCTTAAATATATTATGTGCCAACTATCAATACTTTTTAAATCTCGATGTATTATTGGTGTTGCACATTGATGGAGCCGGGCCACCCCTGATACAACGTCCGCTAGTATTTGCAGTACTTCCTTCTCTGATAAATGTGTTTTGGCTGACATTTTTGTATTGAGTAAAGCAAGCAGAGACCCTCGACAGTAGGGCATAAGTCCAATTACCTGTTACACAATATAACATAATTTATATACAATTCACATTTATCATAGGATATGTAATTTTTTTCAAAGGTCAAAATTATGTACCTCCGTCACCCCTCCTCCTAATGGAGTTACAATAAAATCCAGACAGGCAAGGAGATTTGGATGATCGCCCAGCGACGTCTAAGACAAAAAAGAGAGAGAGAGATTAATATTTGCAATAAATAATTTATTCAATCCTTATTTTGTCGAATGTACACAAGAGAAAATTCAATTTTTAAAACAAATCACAGAGCATTATGGTCTTAGATTACGGTACATAGTACACTACACTGTTCTAAGATCTCTTCAAAGATATGAAATTATTTGATAGGTTTTTCACATTGTTTTGACCATAAATACTTGTATGGTATTTAAAATTTGTACTGACCATAATTTGAATCTCTCTAGTAGCCACAGCCAAATCTTGTTCATTGTTTACCTAGAACAACAAAAAATTCAGAATCATCATTACACAAATAAATACATGTATGTATTTAAAAAAGTAGCAATGTCATAAAGACGTCTCTTGTGACAAAGAGGCATATTGATATATTTCAGAAGAGACTAAACAAACATACAAATGAAATGTATTTAATATTTACAGACACAAATCTTTTTTAAAAAACTCACAATGACTCGTTTTAAGGCAAATTTTTGAGCTCCTCCTCCCTGCTTTGCCGAAAAAACAACACCAAATCCACCCTCAGCGATAACCTCTTCAACAGTTACAGTGTGTCTGGGTAATGTCCAGGATCTACCTATACATGACCCTTGACTATGACCAGATGAAGGAACAGGATCAATCTTACTCAGTAGTTTTTTCATGATCAGAGTTAAATTTTTCTCTCTCCTTAAATATATTTTCCTACATTAAAATTGTTGACAATTTGTCGACCTAATTTCAACTACAACATTCGCTATGTTGTGTTATTTTGAACTTAAGTAGGTTGGCCGTTTCAAAATGATGGTCACATTTAAAAAACGCCCTCAACACCTTCATCTAAATTAAATCTGCTACAATTGTTCATTTGGAGTTTGATTTTCCCCAACTGGACTACCCAAAGTCACGTGGAAAGGTTGAGCCCCGTAATACATTTTTTTAAAAAAATAAAATGGAAAAAAAACAAAGACGAGTACATACTTATTTTGACTCTACATTTTACATTAAATATTTTAAAAGATGGTGAAAGGTCGGCAAATGATGGATGAAATCCCTACAACTTTTTCTCAATCTCGTAAAATCAAAAGATTACTCTCTCTCTCTATTATACATGTACTACATAAACATGGTTAACGTGTGTGTGTGGAGACTGTGACAGAGAGAGTGTCACACTCCTCTTGGTTGTTGTGATGAAGAGCTTTTAGCTTGATGAACAAGTACAGATGGGATGATTAAACTTTTGTAAGCCGTCACTCCATTCAGTCAAAAATCCAAAGAGAATATCATACTTGCTCCCGGCCATTTTCTTCAACATAAAAATGATTTTAATTCCATAGTGTCTTTTCTCACACCTTTAGCCCCACTTTAATTTATTAGCTTCGTCCCGGAAAACGCTGACGTTTCAGTATGACTTTGATCCTATATATTTTTATTGAGATTGTCAATTAGAAACGTCATGATCTAATGAGATCATTATAATGATTTTCCTTCCACGCAAGATGTTGTCAACTAGTCAGATTTTGAAAGGCAATTTGTAACAAAATGACAAAATATATGAGCCAGGGTCGACGGATTTCCAGGATTTAAATTGTTAAATACAATATTATAGTAGCTTTGCATGAACTCAAATGTCATGGACAAGACAGACATGGCACATGACACGCTTTACAGACAAAGACATGGGTCGAAATGATGAACCTTGTTTTATGTGTGTAGGAATGTGAATGAGGACAACGGACAAGATGTGTGAATACTTGACATTGTTGTAGTGACGATGGGAATATAGTACAATTGGTAGAAAAAAGTAAATGTTGTTGGTTATATTATATGAACATTTGGAGGGGGACAAGGATGAAAGGGATTGATTGTGATGATGGTTAAAGCCTTTAAGGACAGGAATATGTGAGGTACGATGGATTGGATTGGTATTAATCAGGATTTGTGCCCTTGATCGCTCCAGTCTCCAGTTTAGTTGGGAGTATCTCTCTCCCCTGGTGCTGGCTAATCTGGGAGCAGATGTTGATCAATGATGCAGATCAGGGAATTATCCCCGTATGTTTTTCGTATGCTATCAGATGCCTTTGTGTAGAGGTTTGTACTATCATCCCTGTGCCATACCAGATTGACGTGAGGACAAGCCTCACTCTGTGTGTGTGTGTGAAAGGGCAGATTAAAGGGAGTAAATGAATAGCTTCTCTACTTTATCCCCACTACCTACATGCGTTTGTGTGGACGAGCTACATGTTGATTGCAGATTGTAATCTGTTGTAAAGCTGGCCGTGGAAATGGATACGGATTGGATCAGGATTACCAACTTTTGACAGACAGGATAAAGGAGGAGACAGGGTGCCAAAAATGGAGAGTAAAGACCACCCCGAGCTCGAACAACATGAATTCCACCAGCCATCTCATCTCTTATCCAAATCTGGGATGGATGGAAATCCTCCTCCTATCCAGTCCAGCTCAACCACAGCCACCAAACACAGATACCTACCTACTCACAAATGGAAACCAGAGGATGAGACAATCATTACATGTACAAATCCATTCTTCACACCCCTCTCTCTCTCTCTCTTTTGAACCACCAACAGAACACACCCACTCTTTACATGTATTTTGCACTTTTTGACGAGAAATCTTTTCCTGACAGCTGCAAATGAGCAGTCTCCTCCCAGCCGTCCTTTCATCACATTCATTGGGATCAAAATGTAATTTTCAAGTATGGAAATTTATTGTCTCTGTCGTATAAAAATCATTTTTTTCCATACAGGGATGTCAAACAAAAATAATGTCAAATATTTGGAAGCATTTTGGAACGTATTGTCTGATTTCACTGCCAGATATTGGCACCAAAAATGACAGGAAGAAAGCGACTCCTCCTCCACTGAATCGAAACTCTGACAAGAAAACATGTGCAATGGCAGACTTGTTAAAGGATAGAGCGGTTGACTGAGAATCTGTATCACTCACAGCCGACATAAACACTGTGGAGCTGTGAACTATCACTCCCCAGTCACGTTTCATCCATCCTATTGCAAATTAAGTTGATTTTGTTTTCATGCCAATGAAAATTTTTTTCACTCTCATTTGCTTCAAGTTAATTGGTTGGTCATCAAAGTTGTTCGCACCTCTACCGCCATTATAAATTAGTTGTAAAGGAGTATGTTGCGAGGATTTGATGGTATGAGTACTAGTAGACTCATTCCGAACGAGTGAGTGTCCCGACAGGATGAACTCTGAACCCGTCAAAGGAGGAGAGACAGAGTAATGGAGTTTAAAGCGCTCTGCATTCTACATAATATTTCTGTATGTGCCTAACAGTTATTGTGTGTGTGACGGGGAACAGGGAAAAACGGAGGGAGAGGGGCCCTGGGATTGAATGGGTGTGTGCAAGCTTCTCCAAATCACTTGTAATTAGATCGACTATAATGAGCTTGGGCTGCCCTCGGTTAATCCCTGAATTGAGCAGCTAATACACCGTGAGACACGTCTTTTCAATTCAAAAGCTTCTTTGAAGGGCTCCGCCGGGGTGGTCGTGAGCCCTCCTTCCCTCACAAACTTTGTGTCAATATCATCCTACTCTGTGACTCAACCAGAATATTGTAGCCTAACCACATTATTGTGTCCCAATTCCCTTGAGTGTTGTCCTGTGGAGTGAAGAGGAGTAATTGTCGGTCATTTTTCCACATTTGACTGTAATTAACTTGACCCTGGCTCTTTTACGCTTACAATGGTCTTCATATCGTCTTCATATTTGGTGGAGAATGGGATTGATCAAACAATGTGTACGGTAAAAAAGGAAATGACATCGCTATAGTCACTACAATGCACCTAGTAAGTACATGTATGCAGGTTGGGATGTTTTGAGCAAGTTTATGAGTGGAGAAGGAACAAAATGGAAAAACACAAAAAAGTACCTCTGTTGTTACATTACGAGTATCAAGAATATAGAACAGGGTTTTATGAAAGATGTCTGTGGCCCAAGAATTTGAATTAAAGTTTAAGCACCATATGGAAAATGTATACTTACTTACGTGGCATTCGATCCTGAATTGGGATCTCCTACGTGTCTAATCGTTCAAGATTCTCTACTTACTCGATCCATACTAAATATTTTAAGCCATGCAAAAGGGATCAGAAACCCAAGAGAGAGAAAGAGATCTTGCCAAGTCGTATTTTCAAAAATCCACATTCCGTTGGACGGGAACCAAAGGAAATGTCCAACATTTTTGCAATAATGTAACCGTACATAAATTTCGTTGTATCAGTATGGCTAGAATGAGTCAGTTTTCCACCTACTGCAGTGGTCAACATGAGGAACAGAAGGCATTTTGCTCTCAAAGTTGTCTTTTGTGGAAACTTATGAATTCAAATTAAAGTATTAAAGCCCAGTTTCTCAATTCTCTTTATATAAAAAAGTTTGGAATGGGATTAATTGATCCAGAACGTGGTCGGTCCGTTGTCTTTTGCACAGATTACAGACAAAGAGGGAGGGAATTGAAGGAACAATCGCATGTTGTCATGTTTAAAATTAAATTAAAGAAATGAAGAGTTGGCAGTGGCTGAGGAATAAAACAGACGGTAACAATGGAGGACAGTAAATTGTGGTCGAATTGAGGAGATGACAGTCAAACAGACCGACAAATGGTGGACAAGTGTGGAGTGATACTACACCCTGGATTTGTCATTCAACTCCCTCCGTCAATCTAATTTCTCGAGTCTTTTGAGCACTTTGATGAACACCATCCCTCCGAATCTTCTTCTTTTCTTGAGGGCATTTCACGGCTCAGTGCGGCGGCTCCTCTCTCCCTCCCTCCCTCCTTCCGACTGAGGGGCTGCCTTCCTCGTCCGTTCAACCGAAACTCTTGATTCACACGGATACTCTGCGGATTAGTGCGAGGTTCATCCTCCACCACCATCCTTGTTTCTATCTACTGCTACCTTTGACCTCGTACCACCATCCCAACGTGTATCCGATGTGACTTGAGGTGTTCACAATGTCTACAGCAATTTACTTCACCCCGTGATTCACGGCAGGAATCCAGAGCCTGATTTTCCGCCTCTTAACTTGTCTTTATTGTCCGTCCATTGTGAGGCTATCAAGAGTTTTTCTATCCCTATTTTTTGAATGCAGAGAGACTCTCCCATTCCTTCCTCCCAAGTGTCTGTCTATTTTGTTGACTAGAACTTGGATACTTCTTATGCGCTGTTTCCTTCCGCTTCAGCTGGATCGTTGACTGGAGACTGTCATTACATTTCTGTCTCAAACTCTGTGTCAAATTTTCTTGAGTTTATTGTGGCTTGAGTTGGGGTGGAGCACCAGTACCGTATCGAATTTTGTGTTCCTCCAGAGTTAGGCCGTGCTAAATGGAATGGATAAAAAGATTGGGATTCATTTGTGAGAGCAGACTGAGAGAAATCAATAATTAGAACAAGGGACGGAGGAAGAGGAGGATGCTGTCTGACATCAATTGAATACAAAAATTGACAAATGTTAAAAAATGAAAAAAATCGTTGAGAGTATTAGAATGCACAGGGATGGGTTCCTCGTTCCGAGTTTTCTCATTGTTATTATTTGGAGGAGATGTGAATTGATGCTGATGATGTGATTCCAAGGGGTTTGTATTTTTTTCGCACCCCACCTTCTCTCTCTCACTCTCTCTCTCTGGCTGGCTTTGGGGGCTTCTCCGGCTCGCAATGTTTCCACACTCCTCCCTCCATTTCCCATTCTTTCCAATTCTTTCCTTTTTTACGTTTTTGAAAGCCCACATGAGATGATGATGAAGGGAGGAGGCACACTCTTTCTCCTTTCCCCCCAGTTACTCGCATGGAGGTGAGTTCCTTTCATTTCCACAGACTCAGTATAAATAACATGGATGTGTGTGTAAAATGGTTGACAAAATTTATCCAAGAGTGTCCTCTCCCGTTCCTTGTGCTGTCATGCAAAGTATTTTGTACTCTACAGGAGAACAGCGCAGTATTTTATGTTCCGGTTCTTCACTGGATTCGGATTTGTTTGGATCTCGGACTTTGTAGGTGGAATGGGTGGAGTTGTTGTTGTGTCGTGTGGGAGGGAGTGCTGTAGGAAATAAAGAATTAAACTCTCAATCCGGTCAATTGTTTGTGTGTGTGGCGGGGATTGCAGTGTTTTGTAAACAAAATTGATGGAAAAGCGGAGAGGTTGGTGGATTAAGGAATGATTAAATAATGAGTTTAGTCCTGATTAAAGATTGCCCTGTAGTGACTGTGTTCTTCATTCATTCATCTGACGTCCGGTTCCCTGCTCTCCCTCTACAATATTTGTAGAGGGAGAGTTCCACTGCATGAGCTTTCTCCCCTTTTTCTGGCTCCGGAGATGAGAGTTAAAACAAAGAAAGGATTGTGGGAGTTTATTGTGCAAATAGTACAAGGGTTAGGGGGGACAATTCCTGGATGAATTGTTAATAACACACATTCTCCCGGGAGGTGACGTCATGTGCTCAACTCTTTTGTATCCCCTCCCATGTGTGTCAAACATGACACAATTTGTTTTTGTCGGGGAGAGAGAGAAGAGTGGAGGGGATCCATATTATACATGCATTTCCCCATTCATCCTTCCACAATTGAGTGACTCGTCAATCCAATAATATCTCAAGATTCGAATTCAAATCCAAAAGACAGTTTAAACTCGTACGACGAGTTACAAAAGGCTTTCGACCTGTTTGCAAACTCCTGCGGACAGTGTCAAAAGTGACTTTTGTTGTGAGTGTCAACATCACTGTCAAAGTAGGACTATGAGGATGTGTGTTTGTTGGGCCCATCATGATGTTTGGAAGGTAAGTTTAGAAGTCTGTCAACAAAAGGATACATGGAGGAAAGTCAGGCCTGAATTGAGATGAAATAAAAAAGGGAAAGAAAGGAAGTGGAAGTGGTGGGGATTGAGAATGGGACAAAGTGGATGATGACCACACACAGATGTGGACTGGGTGTGTGTTAGCGTTAGAGTTTGTGCAGAATAATATGGAGGAGGGAGAGTGTCCTTTTGACACTGCCCACCTTTTAGGTGTGAAAAGTCGGGGAATCCGATCCTCTTGATTAAATAGCACTCTGTGTCTCCCCTTGCCCAAACCAAAACGGCGGTCACACATTTCGTCAGTTATCTTGTTACCAAAAACTTTGGTAAATACATTATGACTGTCCCCTTCTCCCTTGTGCATGCAGTCCAGTTGGACCACGTGACATCAAATCTGAAGCCTGAGCATGAGAGGTTGTAATCTCTGACAGTAGACAGAGTGGGGAGGAATTCTTGTGTGTAGTAAGAGAGGCAGGGAAAGGCCAAAGCCCTTTTTTCTATTCCCCACAATTTATCGGGTGGGATGTGGGAATAATTGATGGGTTCTACTCTGCAGAATGTTCTTGGTCTGCTTGCTTTTTCATCTTTGGATACTTTGATGGGGAGGGAAAAAAGTGGTGAATGAAGTCTGGAGAACAACAAAAGGGGTTCGGAGAGGCTGGAGGAAATTGGAATGGAGAAGCACTTGAAAAATATAAAAACAGCCAAAACTTTTAAGTTGCCTCGCCTCCTCCAGAGTCGAGAAATGAAAATCCAAGAGTGGAAGCCCCTCCACTGCTCCCCGACTACTCGTCGAATTTCCAGACTTTTTAAATGAGTATCGCCTAATAATCGGTGGTGGTGGAGGAGGAGGAGGAGGGAGGGAAGGAGGCAATCGAGTCTTTTCAACTTAATTTCCTCTATTTCTGAATACAAGGAAAGTTTGCACAGCCATATAAAAATCCCTCATAAAATGTACTCTCTACCTGTCTGACAACTTGCCCTCACTTTTTTCATTTCCCATTATTTCCCATCAATCCGTCACATTTGATGATTCCCATTCAGAGAGTGGAAACTCAATTAAATCCACTCGACGACACATTGACAACTTTGGTCTGAGAGTTTGAATATTGCCAGGTCCTGAGATAATGTTTTCCCTCTAATTCCTCCCCAGTCTCAAAGTAAAATGAAAAATGTTGGCAAAGTCAATTGTGAGCATGTGGTCAAGTCGTGTTGTGACTCACATTCGAAGAGATTTAATAGTACAGAAAAGATTGAGTCGATTCAATACGCAGAGTAACTATCCTTCACCCATTCATCCGTGTTAGCCTACGTAACTGGCAGCTGTATTGACAAATCCATGTCGACCTGTGAACATCTTTTCACCTGGACACTCGACCTTTTGTCACCTCTCCTCTCTCTGTCTGTAATGAGTGTTGTATCAATTGATATGGGACTAATGGCTCATCATTAGAGCCTCCTCACGACTTGGCAGTGTGTCAAGGAGTTTTGAGCGTAGACGACGCGATCAAGGAAGATTAAATGTTGACATGTTTAGTCCCCTTCAGAAACTATGAGAGTGACAAAAATCCCTAGACACTTCACTTTTCTGAGTCACACACTCACCCCCTCCCTGCCTCAACATGGCTGGGCCCTTCATCTGACTGGCGATGTGTGATGAAGGGGTCCTCGAGTTCGTTTAGTGGTGAGGGAACGTGCGAAGGGTTAATGGATTATTTTCCATAATTATCGGGGTGTTGACTTTAGCAACCCTGACACTCGATACTTCCCACTCCATTTGTCCGGGTGCGTGTGTGTCTTTAAAATGGGAAAACAAATACAAAGAGATGAAATGTCCCTCTATCTCCGCTTCTGACTTGGGAATGGATCCTTTCAAGAGGGGATGACAATATTGTAATGCAATTGCTGATGATGATGCTTTTGCCCTGACTAAAAGTCCAAATGGAAATATTTTTGTTATTACCCATCAAAATGAATGAATGAATAAGTTTCACTTTTTGTTTTGATTGGAACAAGTTTAATAGACAATAAAGTTCTTGCTCGGAGTGGGGAACAATCACTCTTGTTCTCCAAAAACAAGATCACATGGACTAGGCATCTTTCTTTTGTATGAATGATAACAAATATTGTGTGTGTGTAGGGCTGTTAAATCAAAGTTGTAGTCCACGAGGAGATGGTGAGCTACGGCACAATTATTGACAGGATTTCGAGGGGTTTACTCTTTGACATGTGGAACAAATGGTGGACGTTAGTCACTGAGGTCATCCGAAAAGTCGGAGCTGTTCCGGCGTTTCTTGAGGGGGATGATGTGGGAGTCCCCGGGAGGACTGAGAGAGGAGGAAGGTGAGGGATGAACGACGAGGTGACCTGGGCTCCTCCGCAAGTGGCAGTTGGTCAGGTGATGATGGGCTGAGTTGGTGATTGGGGTCGGGAGGTTCTTGGGTGAGGGAGACCCACTCGTAGTCTCCCCTCCTCCTCCGTGGTACTTATTATTCACATGTCCATGGGCTGCCCCTTTGCACTCGAGTGTGTCCTCCTGGAGTCTCCGAAGTCTTTCTTGCTCCTCTCGCTTCTGTTTCCTCCACTGCAATGAGGAACAAATTCACATTTCAACTCGGGAATACTTTCAACTACGAGTGTAATAATGACAATGGACATACCTTAGCTCTCCTATTTTTGAACCACACCTGAAATTTCAACAAAATCACATAATTTTAGTGGAGGACGTTGCAATGTACAAGTAATTGGAATTAAAGCAAGGGGAAAGGTTTCAGAAATGACATCATAATTGTTTGTGTGATTTCACCCAAAGAAACAGTCCTTCATTTTGACTAGTGTGTGCATGCAGAGTAATGGAGTAATGTAATTGACTACGATCTCCCTTCCACTTGTGTCCCAGGACAAAAAATGGGATTCAATAAAGTCAGTGGACCAAATATGAAAAATTAGAGTGTTGAGAAAAAGAAGGTAATGAAAGAGAAGGGAGCTTACTAAAAATGGGAAACACGGTTCCTCCATTGGAATATTTTATTTTTTTTAAAAAAATTCTAGTCATGATCCCTTTGTTTTTGATCAAAGGAGAAGAGACGAGAATCCCTCAAATTTGACTACACTCACAAAGTGTGTGTGTGTGTGTTTGTGCGAGGAGAGAGAAAGGATATGAAACAAAGAGACTGAAAAGGATGGATGAATCGATATTTGTATTTTGAGACAAGTTTATTATTCCGCCACGTTGAGTTTCCTCCTCTCAGAGAGAGATTTTCAAAAGCTTTCCTTCCATATTTTGTGCTGTGCAAAAAGTGGAGGAGAGAGACAAGCTAATAATATGGGTATAGACTCGCTATAACTTCCCGGGCTCTGGAGCACATCATCCAGAGGACATAGAACTTTGACTGGGAAAGGAAATACCTGGTGGAGAGCACCGAGATAGATGATAATAACAGACGGTAATCTTCTCGTAGACCCTTCTGCAGGATGACAGAGGAGGATGCATGAGCGAAAATAATAATAATAATAATATGGGAGAGAGCCCGGACTACAGGCTCATCCACGGAAAAATCTTTGATCTACTCTTTGACGCTTCAACTAGAAAATGTGGTCTTCATTAAATTATTACATGCGAGAGAGAAAGAGAGAGAGAGGAGGGGATTCACGGGGAGTAACTCGTCGTCATTTGATGAGAAAAATTTTCCAATCATTTCCAATTTGTCTACATTTATCTCTTTCATCCATAGGCAGTCATGCAGGGATATTCCGGGTAGGGCCCCTCCTTCCCCTCACTGCAGAGTGAAGGGGTGGCAAGAGGGAGGGAGAGCCATAGTGGATCCCGAATGTACTATGACAACATGAAAAACATCCATGGAGGATTATAAAGGACTCCTCGTCCACATATTTCCACGTACAAGTACACACAAAGACAAAGTGAGTCCCTTGACTTGGGCAACGCTTCATGCTCTCTAGTACTAATATTTTTGCATCATGTCTTGTCACAAATACTAAAATTCTAGGTCCCTCATCATTTCCCTTGGAAATCAAGTCAAGGATAATACCCCCTCCCTTTCCCCTGGAATCCACAATGTACGAGGGAAGCGTGTGTGTGTGTGTATGTGGACGACAATGAAAGGCTTGGTTGGTGAAGTCGAGAGCAGACCTTTCCACTCAATCAAAATGCAATTATCCCTGTATTATAGTGTTGTTGGGGAAGGGGCTGGAAAAGACGAGTCTCTGTCACCCTCACGAGAGACCTCATGAGATGGAGGGATGTAGAAAGGATCAACTCTTTTCCTCTGCCCCTGCGTGTGTGTGGTCTTTTGCTCTTTACCCCCCAATTTGTTTGAATACGGCCCTTGTTGTTTGTTTGTTTCCTCTGTCAAAACAGGAGGATGTCGTCCGAAGTGATTACCATCGAACACGAAAATCAAAGTCACGAGTCAAGTGCCCCCACACAATTTCCATAACGTCCCCTCTTCATAATCTAGTGTGCGGGTGTGTGTGTGGAGGGTGCGAGGAAAAAGTTCCCGGATGGATCATTTTCCATTCTATGAAAGCTGAAAAGCATGGAGATGTCATGATTGAGGTAAAGGAGGAAATGCGAAGAATGGAGAGATCAACTTGATTTCCTCCTGCCATTGTGCAATCATTTTCAGCAAGGATGATCCCATTATATCCGTCGAAACCAGAGGCTGGCTTCTCCTCCTGCCAGAATATCAAGGAGGAGGCCCAACACCTCCTCACGCAGGATAAGGGAATCGTCCCCTCATCCGAACCACTCATAATGATGTGAAAACCGGGAGTTTGTCTTCCCATTGAGAAGCACAATCTCCATTTCACTTGAGGACTAACTAGGTTAAATAATTTATTCCATTCGAGGATAATTTGTATAATTGAATGGATGCTCATATTTCCATATTAATCAAATGGAACTCAACCCTCCCCGTCCGTCCGTCCTCTCTTTGTGAGGGGCCTCTGAACTTGAATTCCTCCTCCGAATTCTAAGCCATGATTTTTGAGAGGGAGTGCAGTTTGGGCACTTTGTTTTTGGGAGGGGACGGGAAGGTGGGCCATTGTTGATTTTAAAATGGATTGGCCCTTGTTAATTTGTAATCAGGAGAGTTGTTAATTTGTAATTAGGAATTGAGAGTCCATGCATGTTGACACAAAGTTGAGTAATTTGAAGGAGGGATAAATGAGAGGAGAGATTTAATTAGCCGTAGAGATTTTGACATAAATGTGTAGAGGTGGTGCCCTCACATGCACACACCCATCATCATGATGGAGAGTGGAGGGAGGGAGCGTGTGTGTGTGCGGGTTGTATGGGAAACAAGAGAATTAGTGGAAGGGATGGACCCGAATCTCTTGAAAAAGAGTGGAGCTTTAATGTAAGGAAAACAAGGGGATTCCTTATAAGAATCCGAGTGTGTGTTTGGATTCCAAGGAGAAGCCACACACACACGCTCTCTCTCTTTCTCTCCTCTCCCCTGTTTCTCGGGTCTGTTCGGAGTGGTGTAGGATGAGGGATTGGAAATTATTAAGGAGTAGCTGGAAGGGATAAATTGTAATTTAATGTGGTGGTCGCGTAATAACATGACAATGGGCAATGTAATCAAATGCGTCTGTGGGTGATTGGGGGGAGGACTGTTTGTTCTGGCCAGCCTACTGCGGCAGATTATTCTATTACCGAGTATCAACATTACCCTTAATTTTGTTTGCTATCAAAACAAGGACGGAGGAGACTCACGGCCGTCCCCGCCCTATAAACGCGACTCTCCTACAACGAACCGCATTATCATGGAACAGAAGAATGGAAACTTTCATGTGCAAAAGACAAATCTGTCTTGTTACAGGGTGCAACCAAAAACTCTGTGCCAACTTCTCCATACACCAGTCAGACAATTTAGAACATTCTAACAACTGAATAGATTCTAGTTTTCTTTCTCTTACAGGCTACCTACCTAAACTTTAAAAAATGAATTTTAACTGACTACACAATTTGTAAACCTTTGCGTGAGTGTGCTTTTCAGATGAATCCTCTTCCGTTGTCATTCCCTGTGAACTGCACCCTGTACTTCCTCCTCGGCTAAGCCCAAGTCAAAATCATCCTACATACATTATATTGAATGGTTGTTCACGGATATAGGAAGGAGAAGTAGGAACCAGAGAGATATCAAACAGAGTATAAGCACTAAAAATACCAAATTAAAATTATTTTTTTTGGTCCAACTTCCCTCCTACCCGCCCATCCATCATCCTAGTCTACAGAATGAAATGAGATTCATAGGAAGAAAATAAAGGGGAAAGTTGCGGGGAAATGCTCAAAGATTTTTGTAAACTACAAAGTGCAAAGTCATTTTTCTCACCTCCACTCGTTCCTCTGTAAAAAGTCAAAGAGTTTCAATTTTTATTGTCGTTCAAATGAGGATGGGGATTGAGTGAGTACACTGAGTTTTGATCTACCCGATTGCCAGACCACTCCTTTCAAGATCATTGGTTCTAGTCGGAAAAATATTTTCAATGTCTGGAGTCCCAGGGACTAAGTTTTGTTACAATCAATTCTATATGAAAATGACGTGGTACATTGCCCCTCCTCGATTTGATCAAAATTCAGTGCACTTCATAGTACATGGCTTTGAGAAGAAAAAGTAAGAGAGACAAAGTAAGGAAAGCTCAAAATGACCTTTAAGTTCCGATTTTAAAGCCAATTGTTCGCGCAAGACTACGTCCGGGTAGTGAGTCTTGCCAAATGTTGCCTCCAACTGTTCCAGCTGCTCCTCCGTGAAGATTGTCCTATGAAAACAGACACAATTTTTTATTATTATCTTCATATGGCTGAGACTGCACAGACTCTCCGTCTGGAGGAGGAGAATCAGATCAACTTTTAAATTCAGGAGGAAGGGGTACATCCCTGAAGGACTCGCGTTTATTCTCTCTCCCTTGAGCTCCGAAATATTTACGTTGGGAGTGGAGGTGCAAAGGTAAAACGGACAGCGATTGGAAATTTTGGAAGGCAGTGCCTTCGTCTGCAGATAATAACAAAAAGAAAGAATCTTCCTTCACTTGGAAGATTCTTGGAGTTATGTGATAAGGAAGTTCAATTTCCTTGTCAATTTCTGATTATATACACCATTTCATAATTGAGAGGGCCAAATGTACGTAAATTTTCACGATGGGGGTGTCACATTTGACTTTTCACCCTGTCCGGTCTGAAATTCATTGCTATTTTTCTAAAATAAAAAGTAGACCATTTCAGAAGAATAAATGACTACATTACCGGAAAGAAAGTCAGAATATGTCAACAGAAAATGAAAATATGTCAATCAAGAAATTTAGAATGTGCTCACTCACTCAGTTTCAATATGTTCACTTTTGTGATTTTTCCATTTTCTAACCAACTCTGAGAGACACATCCATGACCATTTCTACTTTACCAAATAGAGTTGCAAGGGATTAAAACAATATTCAGGATATTTGTGGAACGACAAACAATGTAACTCCTCACACTGACTTGAGTCTCATTCATTTTCCCAGGAATTGTATATTTTAAGCAAGCTACCTGCTCACTTTGGGAATTACGAAGGGGTAAAATATTGGGGACAATGTCCATTCCGAACCTACTGCTTAGATGTGACAGGTGGTGCCTCCAAAAACCCCTTTAATTATGTCGACACCACTTGAAAATTGTTTTTTAAGAAATGGTCTTGTGTACTGGGATTAAGTGATTGCGCTTCTTGCTAGACAACGTGGCACCCACATTTGGGACATTTTGTACCCAGGACATTTGACACCCCCTAAGGGATGTGGACACTTGGTCCAAGTCTTGTTGACCAGAGGACAAAGGTGGAAGAGAGAGAGAGAATTCAAGAGAAATAGTAAAGAAATTGGGGAAATGGAATCAATTACAAAAATTGAGGTTGTTCGGAGTCGGCAGGTGTAGAGTTTGTGGCGAGTTGGAGGGCGGCTTAGAACTCGCAAGTGTGAATATGAGGGGAGGGGGAGGGATTAGTTGATTATTTTGGCTCAAATACTGATTCAGTCTGAAAGTAATTACCTGTGCCGTCTTTTCCTTTTGGGTGTGGGTCCAAGTGTGGAGCCAGCGAGAGCCGAGGAGGTGAGTAATGATTGTGCTGACACAGAGTTGTTTCCTCCCAAACCATGTGGAAAATAGTGACCGTAGAGTCCCGGGTAGGAAGCTGGAATAAAATTCAAATTAATACTTTTCAACTTGACATTTTGACAATTTGATTTCTCAATACAAAAAAGAGAGAGGGAAGTTGACTCTCACCCAAAAACTCTGCAGCAGCCTGATTGGGCAGGAAAGCGGGATGATGAAGGAATTGTAAATGAGGGAATGCGGAAGAATTGACATTGTTCAAGTTCCGCACTCTAAACTCTTCTCTGTCCTTTTCCCTGGCACTAGAAGTCACACTCGCACCCCCACCTCCACTTCCGGCTAAAATACTCTCAATACTGAAGGAATTTCGGTGGTGATGGTGTCCAGATGAGGACACGTTCGTGTCCAAACTCCCGTGATTTCTACTGCTGCTGCTACTCTCGTGGGATTGTCCACGTCCACTGCTACCACTTTCCGACGAGACGACGGTTGTCGGTGGGGAAGGTAGTCCAGGGAATGGTCGAAATTGGACAGGAGAAATGTAGGGGAAGATTGGGAAACAGGGCAAGTTGGACATTGTCATTGAAGTTTATTTAACTGGAAGGAGTCTGTAAAGGAGAGTGGGTGCACAATTAAATTGGATTTTAGTAATTAGATTGGAGTGAGAGGGAATTAATTAGGATGGATGAGCGGAGTGTCCAAGAGAGATGACATGTTGAGTGGGTCCTGGTGACTGACTGACTGACTGTGTGGATGACGGTGTTTGGCCGAGGAGACGTTGGGCAAGAATGGGTAGGGAAGGTGACAAGGAGATTCAATGCTTAGAGCAGGGCTTAGCGTCTGAGCGTGAGGGCGAGAAAAGGGTCGTGGCATGTAATTACGTTTACACTTTACAAGCATTTAGTCTTACTATTATCATCGTGCATTCCCATTCTATACCACTATAGGTCCCTTTTCGGGTGGTTATTCTCTCTGTTTGTGTGTGTGTGTGGTAGACAGAGAGGAGCCAGGGAGTTGAGAGCTGGAGAAACGTTTTGGCTTGGTTGGCTTCAGAGTGGAAGAGGGGACTCCCTCACTCCCTACCAACTTTCCCATTCGCTGTCACCCCAACCCAATGGCAGGTCTCCTCTCTCCCTCCCTCCTCTTCTCAACAGACTACATCATCATCTCATTCTCCTTTCACCAAAAACTTGATCCCATCATATCACAGAATCTTTTTCCATTCTCTCTCTCTGCGAATGTTTACCTCATACTCTCTCCTTCCCTGTGAGCATCCCGTACAATTTCCCTAAATAATATTTTAAAAAGCATTGCATTAAAAAATGCAACCAAAAAATATGAAGCATAACGGTAGACATGAAAAGAAGGAAAGAATTTGGAGAGAGTTGGAGGAGGTGGGATCATCTCTCAAATTTATTTATTTATTCTTGAATATTTCCAAGAGTAGTACGGAGGAATGAGCATTGGACATTTCCCTGCAGAGAATGATGGGGACTGGTCATGTCCAATGTTGTTCGATCAAGGGGAAAACATGTGTCAATTTGACGTCGCAATTGTTCCCATTGTTGTCCCTCCCCATCCCCTGCCCGATCAATTGTGATTGTCTTTGGGGAGAATTGTGGATGAGCAATGTACTCTGACCACTGTGCCTCTCTCCCTTGGTCCTTAGCCTTAATCGTGGTAAGCGGGAAAAGTGTGTATGTTGAGTCTATTGAAAGATCCTGACTGACATTAGTACATTGTAAGTTTATTTGTCAGTGGGAGAAAAGAATGATTTGTCTGAAAGAGTGGCGGCTTGGGTTCAAAGCACCTCCCTAAGATTCACTCGTAAAGTTTTCAGTATCACATTCAACATTTGAACTCATCACCTACCGCATTTCAAACATTTGAGAAAAGCTTGTTTTGTGTGTGTGTGTGTGTGGATAGACAGAGATATACAAATTGTGTGTGTGTGTGGAGTGGGCAAAGAGAGTGGAGGGTACACACACACACATGAGGGAAGGGTGGCTTATAGCTTGTCTGGTTCAATCGACTGGAAAAATGGCTCACAGTATGGGTTCAAGCTCTTGTTGTCTTCCTTTCTTGTCCAACTCCATCATCTTTTCAAGGGCTTCCATGTATCCCTCTGTATTTATCCAAGTTTTATATGCATCACGTGTAAGACGGTTCCCCTGCATAAAGCCGTGTCAACAACACATGTACTTACACATGGCAGGAGCAAGGGTGGACGAGTCATAAAAATCCGGGGAGAAATCCGCTATTTGACAAACACACACCGACCGCCCCAGAATTCAATTTGGGAAATTTTGGAAACACACACACTCATCCACACTTGTAACTCTTTTCATGAGACTCGCATTTCTCTGGTAACACCATCACCGTGTCACACGCTCCCCTGACTCTGCCTTCCCTCCCGTCTCTTCTTGTACATACGTATGTAGCCGATCCTCCGGAAAATACCCTGAGCAAATAAGAAAATCCACATTCTGTCACTCATCATCCTTCCCAGTCCAAAGCCTCTGCTGGGAGTTTCGTGGGAGGAGAGTAATGTAATAAGGAGCGAGACCAAGACTCTTCAAGTGCTCCATTTCAACATGAATTTCGGGGGGAATTTCTCAGCTGCTACTAATTCATGGTGTGTGTGTGTGCGTGGTTTGAATAGCCGCAAAAAAGTTGAGCTAATAATCCGAGGAAGATGAGGAGAATTTTCCCTCTGTGCTTTAATTGTCAATAATATCAACAGGATTAGTTGTGTAGGGAGGGAGGGAAAAACCCACATCTACGTATGTATTATTAGGAGGAGGAGGAGGATGTTTACACAGCTAATGTGAAATCCATTTGAGAGGAAGGAGAAGAAAAGAAATGACTACATTGTGTATGCATCCACTTATTGCCATACTGTGTGGTATGGGAATAATAATAATATTCAAGGGGTAAGTTTGTGTGGCAGTCATGCGTGTGTGGAGGAGGAGAATGATACGAGTCTGCTGACTTTGTAGCTTTGCATGAGGAATGTTGAAATTGACTTGAAATCACAACCAACTTTGAATTAGCTGAGAAAACCCCTTCAGGATATATCACAGAATAATGCCTTTTATAGATAGGCGTCGATACAAGTTGGAAATGTAAATACTAATAAAAATGATGCACATTTGAATCCAGTGGAAATTGAAACATGTAAACTAGGTACGTAGTCCCTTTTACTGGTACCTAGCTAAAGTCCTTTTTCGCTTCGAAAAAAAGGTTTTCATGCCCACTTTTAGGAAAATATTATAAAATTTGTTCCCTTTTTGGAAAAAACTTGGGATTTGTTTTTGAAAGAATTCGATTGTCCAAAAATTCCTATTCGGAAAACAAACATTTTGGGCCCTTTCTCTGCCACTGGTAAATACGTAGTAAAATTTCCTTATAATTTCCACTGTTTGAATCTATTTTCTCAGATTCAAACAATTTCAAAGAGTCAAATTGGAAATTTGACCTTGTTGAATACTCGGTCATTCATGAGCATTGTTTCAAGCTACAAAAACCGGATTGATGTGTGTGGATTCAAGGGACTTTGTAATAATTGTTGTTGTGGAAGGGATTTGACAATGCCAATTTGTACAATGTCAGGTATTTTGTTTGTTGGTTGAGTCAATGTTTGATCCGCTTTCTGTGTGCACTTACCCGGGTTCTTCCCCGTTCTGAATCAGAATGATCACAGGTTTATATTTGTTTCAATCAGATTAACGACACATTAGGGACGATGAAACGAGTCAAAAGCTGACAGATTATAAAGCCCCTCTGAGTAGTGGTCCATATTCCTGCAGCTCTTCACACGACCCCAACCTCTATCATAATAATGTAGATTTGGATTATGCACAAACCCTCAGAATATCCTTACTTTCCTTTGAGGAGGAAAAAGATGATGAATCATGAATCTATCAAGTCATCATCCCCAGTCCATTTGCACTGTGGGGCCATGTAGGTATTCCCTTTCACATTTATTCTGCTTCGCGATTATGCGGGTAACTATGACTGTGGGGTATTTGGGAAATCCGTTCCTCGTTCTATCAAGGAGGGAGGGAGGGGGATGGCCATCGTGTCAGGCTACATCCAAACCCTTGAAATAATACACTTTCTCCATATGGAGGAGCTTAAGCTGAGAGTTACTTATAGTGCTGAGGACCCTCTTGTCTTTCTCTTTATGTATTTAATAGCTCAGAGGGCTGGGAAATGCTCTTTCTCGGAGAGAGATGAAGGAGGAGAGGCTTAAAAACAGTTCCCCGTCGAATGAAAAGCATCTCTCCTTTTTAATTAACCTAATATATATCCCATAGACATGGATATCCTTCCACAAACGCACAAACCACAATCAAAACAAACAAAACGTCCAGGGAAAAAAGCGGATCTCATGATGTTCTTTCGTAATGCCTGTACTTTAAAATCCAACCCGCCTAATTAAAGCATCATGAACATGTCATTATTATCATTACGAATCCCGTTCCTCCTCCTCCTAGCCACGCAGACCATGGAAAGTAGAGAGTAAACTTTTATGTCGAATAAAATTAGCATGGAGGATTTGGGTGGATACGGAGAGAGGATAATGTAATAAAATGTACGAGTTATAAGCTGAGTTGGAGGAGCAAAAAGGAATGGATCGGAAGATTTCAGTCGGATAAAGGGGAAGCCAAGAACTTTTTCTCCATGTTTACCTAACCATGGGAAAGCTGATAACTGAATAAACCTTGGATCAATTGCGCTTGATTTGGATCTCACATTTCTCTCTGACGGCGGTGGGGGGAGAGAGTAAGTATGTGTGTCATGGAAACCAATGCGTTCCCATCATAAATCTAAAGCCTTTCCGTCCATAATGCAGAGTGATGCATACCTAATATTTATTCCATCATGTCATAATTTCATGAATATCAGCAGTTCATATTCTATCCTCTTTCGTCAGCACTTCTTCATAATATACATATTTTTCCATAATAAAGTCCCCAGTCGAAAATCCTTCATCTCGATAATATTCTACAACATGGCGTAAATGAAAGGTTCGCTCCGTCTGTGATATGCCATTCTGCCTCACCCAGAAAAAATTATTCAAATTATATTATCTTTGTCAACTACACCTACTTCTGTTCCAATCGTACTACACTTTTGGCAAACCGTAAAACGTCAAGGACAGCTAACAAGTTTTTCTATTTTTTAGTGAGAGAAGGGAAAGACAACACACACACATGTAAAAACAATAACACATAATTTTTTAATGGAATAATTCACAGTTCTTTATATATGTCTTACAACAAATCGTAAATAATTGTTATTCGTACCTGACTGAAAAATAGTTGTTCTTGTATGTATACAGTAAATAGACAGAATAAATTATTTTAATCATCATTTTTTCAGGTATCCCAGATTTCCTCATGACCATCTTCTTCTGAACAATCCACATCCAGTCAATCCTTCCTCGAGTTGATGACAACCTTCCACGAGGATTCTGGAGCCTTCTGTAATTTCCGAATTATTTTTCTGCCCCATAACAACCATAGAAAGCCCACAACTACACAGATGAAACTTTCAACATAGTACCCGTCTATATCGATGGAACATTTACCGCCTTCAGCCGTGCATGTCTGAAACACAAAAAGTAACACATGATTTTTACAAGAAGGTAGAAGGTGGGACTTTGTGGAACAGGGGTTAATAAAAAATACATACAGTAGTTAGTTGAGGAGTAGAACAATCATTGTCGCCTGCGACAGAACAAGATTTTCTTGTGAGAGGATCCACGAGCCATAGGACTAAAGTTGAAGGCCAATTTCCGCCCAAGTTGCATACCTGTAAGTAACGACAGGGAGAGAGAGACAGTAGTTATAAACATCATCATAATACTAATAAGTAGTTGTTGGGATTAGTTAATAAAATGTGAATAAATATCACACGAACCGTATTCAGAAGTGTCATATATGTTCCACCTACGGCAGGATCGCTTACTTTGGCAAAAAATGCCATCACAGCTACAAACATGCTATAGACAGTCACCTATGCATCATCAACGAAACGACCCAAGTTATTAATATTACATAATAAATATGCCATGTACCAAATTAATTTTGTATTTTATTTTCATCACTCCTATATTTCTACTTATGTACCTGATGAATAGCATAAATCACTAGAATTCCAGCATAAAGAGAGAATGGAAAACTTCCATCAGCTGACTGAAACGATGGTGTGACGTAGACTAATAGCACGAATACAAGGCCAAACACAACCCTAATAAAAAAAAATGATATGAAATTGTTAACTGTAAACTATTATAATTAAGAATTAAGAACAATTTAATGTAGGTAAGAGTATTATACCTGAACGGATACGCACGGATAAAAACATTCATAGGATTTGCTCCGGCAGTGTACTTTGATATAATAAATGGTAAAAGTATTTGGAGAGGGGTCATAGGAATTGCCAGCAGGGCCAATCTATCTTTGGGAACCCCCAACTCGACAAATTTCAAACCGGTCACAGAGTCGGCTGCAGCAAAGGCAATCTAAATTGATATGCCAAACGAATTTAAATTACAATCATATTTTTAAAAATAACATTCGATAGTTGGTACTGTTACTACATAATGAACACAAATAATTGACGGTGTTTTAAATGACATACCTTACAAGTAAGCAAAAAAATAATGGTCGTTTGAATATTTGGTAACTTGAGGATTTTCCATAGGCCCTTGTAACTGGATATGACATCAATTTTATCGCTATTTATACCCGTCTCTGGATTTTCCTTTTTAAGAATCCAGACAAGAGTAGTAGTCAACATGAAAATCCAGGCCCAAAAATACAAAAACCCTACAATTGATGAATCAAAATTTTCAATTTTAAATTAGATAAAATACTATTCTCCGTCACCATTGAATTAATGAAAATGTGTCATTGTGTATTATTTTATAATGTCCATCTAACCTGACAAAGTCACCAATCCAGTTGAAGATTCTCCACTCCGGAGATATCTATTACAAAAATCTGCAGACTCTAATGCTAGAAAGACAACGTAACCTGTACCACAAAGAAACAGAAAACATTTACTTTTATGATTCAGAATATTATCTAAACATTATTTTAGTAAATTTAAACATCACAATTCACCTAAGAAGTATCCAGCAGTTTGTCCCACACTGTTACAAGTTGAAGCGTATCCTACATTTTCTCTGCACAAACAAAAACAATACTAATTATACTCAAATCAATGTAACATTCATTCTCACTCTATAAAATATTAGAATACTCACTTGCGAAGCATCGTCAAAGCCCATCCATCAACAGCAATGTCTGTAAGTAGGTGTTTTTTTAAAAACAAAATGAATTAAAATTTGGACTTGAACCACATATCATGGGGAGTGTAGATATACCATATTTTGTAAAACATTACCTTGTGTTGCTGCAAGGAAATTGAGCATAAAGAAAACGGTCGTGATGAGTCCAACGTTCATAGTGTCCATCAAGTCATTGACAGTGGACGAGAGGATGAGCATGAAAATCCCAATCAAATACTGCATTGGAACTAGCCAGGTTTTCCGTCTCCCCATTCTTGATGAGTATAGGGCATCGACAATAGGGGCCCATAAAAGTTTCAAACTAAATGGCCAATATGCGAAACTGAATTTTGCTTGTTCCTTGTACGACACATGACGATTCTGAAGTATCATGGGAATACTAGCGATGAGTCCCAATGGAATGCCTTGTAGGACATAGAGGAAGAGGAGCAGGAGAATATTCCCAAAATCTTTGCGGAAATCGGCCTTCATCTCAGGTACTTACATTAAAGCTTCCAAATACTATTGTTAATTTTCTGCACACTGGCTCACACTTCCTATTACACACACACAAGAGGAAATAACTGGGATTTACAACTCAACTTGTCCACGTATAATTGCAGGAAAAACTAAGGGGAAAGATTTTCATCCTGCCTTGCTAACACACTTTTTGTCAAGAAAAATTAAATACTGTGTGAATTCTCACCGACTGGAGAAACATTCTCCAGCTAGTTTTAGTTTACCAGCTGGTCGGAAATACACTTAATTCAGGACACAATTACAGAAACATGTCAATATTGCCGTGAAAATTGACAATGATAAATTCTCCGCCAAAAAGACATATAACTGCCCCCAGACCCCCACCCCTCCCCCCGTCAGCGAGACTCTCACTGTGTGAGAAACAATTGATCGATACTCCAGTCGCTCCTTGAACAAATTATAATTTTATTTTGCCCGAGAACAAAATGGTTGGTTGTTTTATTATGAAACAAAATTATTGTTTTATCT
>WJFB01001822.1:0-25592 GCA_009870185.1 Pygmarrhopalites habei
TCTTATACTTTCTTTCGTGTCTTGCATTTTGGTACACAAAATGATTGTTAATAAATCAAATCAGAAGACTGAACAATATCAGGAGATATTATTTTGTTATAGTCAAGTCCAGACCAAATAAAGAATGACTGTGACAGAAAAAGAAGCACCGAACACAGTGTGTGTGTTGGTAGAAAAATATGGAAAATGGAATTATTTTTAACTTTTTGGTAAACCTCCAAACGTCCTTTGCTACAATCAGTCCTAAAAGTAATGGTTTTAGGGAACAACAATTTGTTATGAATGGATTAATTTCTTAGCATTTACATAGCTGTGACTCCCCGCTGAGTATCCTGCCTTTCTTTTTTTAAACTGTGCTCAGAAAAAAAGTATACTCAGACCCATACAAACCCAACCCACCCCGACCCATTCAAATTCCAAACCCAACCCAACCCGGGTCGGGTCAGAGAAGAGTATTTATCTTCTCTGGGGTCGGATTGGGTCGAAACCCGGGTTGGGTTGGGTCATTTTGACCGTCTCTAATTTGTAGACCACATCGCTCTTCTTCCTAGTCCTCGTCATAGCTGTCGTCGTTGAAACCCCGAATAGGATGATGGTAGTGTGTCCCATTTTTGTGACTAAAGAAGAAGAATTTATTTTTGTAACACCAACAGTGTTGGTCCAACACACATTGTATGTACTTACTCTTCCCTGACTCTCTCCTCCTTACTGTGTGTGGATGTCTGTCCATGTGCTCTTTGTATCATATAAAAGATAAATTACTGTTCATATTTATGTTACACTCAAGTAGCAGTTCTTGAAGAGGGTTTGACCCAGCTCTCCCTTTCCCCGTAATAGTGAATCCTTAATTCCTTTTTCCACAAGTGTGAGAGAGGGGAGGGAGACACACACACACATCAGGGATATAAAAGGATAAATTCTCAGAGTAACCATGTGTGCCTGTAAGTATTGTGAACCCAGTGTTGTATACTCTGTCGTCTTTGCTTTCAAGTCAAATTATTGTTGTGTATTGTCGCGCAGTGTATGTACTATGTATGTAGTATACCCATTACTGATACGTTTTTATTGTTGTAATATGGGCACACATTATATTGTCAATGCTGTTATAACCCTTTAATATTGTATATCAACCTACTGTAGTCCACACACACACTTTATTATTATTCTTGACTATGATCATTTCCCTTTCCTTTATTTCCAAAATCTGGATCAACGACCAATTGACCCAAGTGAAGGTATTATACTTATGTATAATGTGTAGTTTGGAGTTGAGCTGGATGGAGAATGGTGGTGGTGTCAGGCTGGCACTAATGTCATCTGACCGACCTATGGAGGAGGAGGAGGGTGGTAGCCGAATTTGTGTCATCTCGTAAGACTAATCTAGGTCCAGGATCTACATTCCCTGTAATGTAATATATAAGGAAAGAACAGTATACAAAATCTAATCTATCAACATATCTTACTAGTCTTAATTGAGAGAGAGAGTGTGTGTGTATGTGTGGAAGGAAAAGAAGTTGTCTCTCTCTTTGGAGTTGGACCCCCACATGCTGTCAACTGTCATACACAGAAGCTGGAAACTTTTATCCTGTTGTCCAGTGTTACTATGTTAAAAATAGTCATGATTTAAAGTACCTATTTGACAAAGACAGATTAATTTTTTACCTTAATTTTTAATTGGAAATTGCAGAATACCCTCTAATGGAAGTAGGTAACATACGATGGGCACTTGTTACAACAAACTTTCAAAGAGAAAAGTTTACTTGACTCCTAATTATGTTTAGGGAGGGGAGGGTGTGGGGTTAGAGGGTTGAAGGATTAAAATGATGAATTGGAAATTAAGGTACTCTCTTCAGTCCTCAGTTATTAGTGTGTGTGTGCGTAGGTGTAGTCTCAAACTTTGAGTCTCTCCTCTCGACCAGTTTTAAGTTCACGGAGATGAGGAGGAGGAGAGGACCATTTCTTCATATTCAAAGTGAACATTACAATATTAGGAAATGGAGCCCTTTCCCTATCCTTCTTTAAAATGTTTCTACTTCCATGGTTCATAACAAAATATGTACAATATGAACTTCGTTTAACGTTGTATTGTATTGAAATTTTTTTTGGAGCCTTGTCTGTGTCCTCTTGAAAATTATGGTTAGGCTGGGCTTTTCACAAACACACACACATTTAAGTCCTGTCCACATTATTAGTAAAGTTGTGTTTTACATACTCTCAGCATATTCTGTTGTGTCTGGTTTTGGTCACTGGCCCCTTTTTTCTAATTTTTTTTTCAAAAATGTTGTTTGAGAATTCAAAGATGGAAGGATGGAGAAGGAGATGAAAAGGGAGAAAGGAATATACAGACAAGACAAGAAATTACAAAAAAGAAAGGAATATTTACTGTGAACACTAAATGTTAAATGCAGTCCAATGTAAGACTGTAGGCTGTATAGTAAGTAAATATAAACACACACGCGAAGACAACACACAACAATAACAGAGAGGAGTTCGGATGTGTAATAATTGTGGGTCAGATAACAACTTGTGAGAACTCAAGATAGATATTTCCATGATTTTTTTTTTCTCTCTCTCTCTCTCTCTCTTGTTATTCTCTTTCTCGTTTTCAAATTGAATTTGAATCTTGTTACACTAATAGGGTTAGGGTGTTCAATATAAAGGATCCTTATATAACATAATATCTTTTTTGTGTATATTCAGTTCTAATGGATATCTTCCTCCTCCTCAACTAGTTCTGGTCTCAGCTCTGTGTACACACACATGGGTGATGTGAAAAAATGTAAAATCCATGTTGTAATGGATTATGGTATGTACTACGATTATTTTTGGTTATTCTTACATTTGCCATTATGACCCTATAGTCTGGTCTTCTGTGTGTAAGTACTGTGTAGGACAACAAGCTACTAAATACGATTCTATGTGAAGTTGTCGTCGTTCTTCTCCATGCATCTCCTCACATCTCGTCACTCACAATTAGTTGCCAAGACAGATTTTTTGTGCATATTTTTTAAAACCTTTTCCCTCATTTCTAAATCATGGCCCATCATACTGGATCCCTTGTACAGAAGATAAACAACTAGATGTGTGTGTATGTGTGTGGAACGTTCATCTTCTATCTATTATGTAACATGTAAATAATTTACTTAATGCCAACTTGTTGCTTCTCCTCCTAGACTCCCCACTCTACATACTCTACACAGACACATGACAAGTGTGTAGGGCAGGGAGTTCATCCTATAGTTAGACTGGGGAAGAGTGCTATTCAATGTTAAAGTACACAGACAGGATCATGTAGCAGGAAGCAAAAAATCTTACGTAAAACTGAGTATTCATGACTGGAAAGTGGAGAGTGAAGCCTGGGAAAATCGGAGATAACAAGAGGACCACCATTAAGTATGACTGTTTATGTGTATGTGATGCTACATGAAGCTTAATTACATTAAAATAAAAAGAAACACTCCAAATTCTTTTGTTCGTAATAACAACCATAATTTTTATTCAACTTATTATCCTATTCATACGGTACATAACTGCACTTGTTAGTCGTTCTTTGATAACAATTCAATGCATCTATCTTGCCCATATTTTAAACAAAGAACTAATCAGTGATTTTTTTTGACAAAGAGAAAGCTTAAAAAAGACAAAAAATAATAAGTAATAATATGAAACTAGTAAAATTCAGAAAGTAAATTCATTCATGAAATCCTGAGTCTTTTAAATTTTTAAAAATTTGATTTTTTTCAACTTTTATATACTTGTATGCAAAAACAATTTATGTGGAACACACAACAACTGACAAATTTTGTGATTTCTTGTATTTCATATCTTTTTTTTTCTTTTATTGTAGGAAAAACCAGACCCGATGCCATTCAATTATATATCATAATATGTGTAATCAAAAGTAATTATTATGTACAATACTTGCTTTTTGTCGTACAGCGACATCAGCTTTTTTAGTCAGGTAGCAGGTGCACACAAGGGACGAGGGGACTTCTTTTTGAAGACATTAACAAATAGTACACAGACCAGAAACTTCCTTCCCAGACTCCTTCACTGGACAATTCACCAATTTCCGACCGCTCAATCGTGGTTTTGAACTCTCGTTCCGGGGTTTCAAACTGGCATTGTCAATGCAGACGACGACTGGTTTAGGGAGAACTGAGACAGCCACAGCTACACAAAATGAAATAAAAGAAATACAAAAAAATATATATTAAAAGTCATGCCATATAATAATATTGTCATCATCATCTATAATATCCTACACACAACAAATCAAATCATTAATACATGTTACTTTCATATAATGAGAATTTAAAGGTAAAAACTTACTCTCAAGTAAAAAGTTGTTGCCATCAAGAGCAGCCGAACCAGCGACCAAATTGGATTCACTAGATAGTTCGTCATCTCCCGTCAGATCAATGTCCACAAGATTTGGATCAGATTTGGCATCAGGGGTGACTTCAGTCGAAGGTACTGGTCCAGATTGTTCCACACTGTCCATCCCATCTTGAGCGTCATCAGCCATATTAGCTTTGATGATGTCATCAAGACTGAGGATATCGTCACTCTGAGGATTCTCATCCGGATCCGGTGGTTCAATCTTAATTCGTGGAGTAGGAACGTCAAACTTCATGCTCTCATAGATAATCGGTTTGAATGCTAATCGACTTTCGTCCGAACTACTCTCCTTTCCTGAGCTTAATGCAATATTGAAAACTGATTTATCCGAAATGCCCGGTATGGAAGCAAAAAACTCCCTATCACTCGTGTCCTCATCATCGATCATGACAAGGGTTGGCGAGTCCGGACCACCACCGCCAACCTTACTACCACCACCAGTTCCAATGGATGATAATACATTGACACTAATATTATTATTATTACTAGTTGTTGTTGTAGTAGTCGTAGTAGTAATAGTAGTAGTAGTACTAGTAGGTTTATTATTATTATTACTCGTAGTCGGAATATTGATATTACTGTTTTTACTCAACAAGGTGTCATCCTCACCACTCTCCCTCAATGTAATAATACTAGTATCATCAATCTTTGTATTTGTACTTTTACTATTGTTGTTATGACTTATGGAACTAGAATCGACATTTTGCTGTAAATCTGGACTTGTTTCGTTCTTATTATTTAAACTGATATCGACAACACCATTATTATCATCATCATCATGTATACAAATTGTTTCGTTCTGTTCACCAGAATCTTTTTCTATTACTGAGTCAATTTGCTCATCATCTATTAAATCTATTTCTGTTGGTTGTGATTGACTGACTGACGAACCCGATGATAATTTTTCCTCAACTGTTGTTGGAGTCGTGTTTTTCATTTCTTCTTCTTCTTCCGCCTCAACGTCAATATCCATCACTACCACTTCTGGCTTCCCTTCTTTCAAAATTAAAACTTCATCTTCATCGTCAACTAGTTTTAATGGCACGGTTGGCTCAACTGGCATAGGAGGTTCCTCTACTTTGGTTAACATTGACTTTCCTTGTAACAAGGCAACATAGTCCTAAAAAACAGTTAATTATTTAATTCAATTCCTAATTCAAAGAAATAACCTCAATCTACAACACATAATGCTTTTACAGGTCTTATTTTTAAAAAGAGTGTACTAGAACAAATAGCAAAAGCAAAAGTTATAATAAAACAAATTTTACCTGATGACAAATTGGATGATATAATGTCATAGTATTTTCTTCTACATTTTCCGCTAGGAAGGCATCGCGAAGTCGCCACTCTTCCTTATCCCCGTCAAAGAAGGAATCGAAACCCTCGTTACATTGTGGACAAATAGCACCATCATGGCCAGCAGCTAGTACAGTGTACATGTCTGGATTCAGCAGAAAACCAGGACTTCGGACCTCTCCGTCAATATCCATATCTTGAGATTCGAACAGACTTTGAGCTACAATGTGGGAAAGAATTGATAATTTTATGATAGACCTTTAATCAATACACAACCGCATGCATTGCTCTAATATGTATAAAAATTGTATTATGTGGTTTCCCCGTGCGGCCCTTACAACACAATATGTCACATATTATTATCATTATTTACACTTCAATTTCTTAGAAGAATATCAAAGTGATTACCTATTGTAATGGTGGTGCACATGAATGTGATATATTATTCTCATATTTCATGATTTCAAGTATAAATAATATGATTTGATTTGAAAAAGGAAGAAATATCCATATAATTCAAGTCTTACCTCTTTCTTCAAGATCTTCAACCTCAGTAAATTGGATCCAGTCGGACAGATCATAGTACCATTTACGGCTCTGCGCTTTCCTCACATTGGCTTTGTCTCGCCGATTCTGTCGGAAATGCCAGTCCAAATGTTGGGAATATCTGAGAGAGAGAAAAATTGAGAAGAAAAAGGGTTATAAAATATTTTTAAAATGTATTAGTAAAATATATGTGATGATATTAAATTTTAACTTACCTGACAGCTTGGTCAGGTGGGAATCGTAGTCCACAGGAACCACATTGTACTCCAGAACAAACAATTTCGATTAATTTGTCCCTTCGTTCTTTCAACTTGTCAAAAGTGACGTCCACAACTTCAACTGGGGGCATGGGAATTGTCTCAGGTATTTTCACTTCATCTTGGTCATCCAAAGTCAAGTCCATTTTGTCCTCTTCCTCCTGTTTAACACCACCTTCATCCTTGATTCCAGTCTCAGAGTCGACGATAGTCTTGTCCTCTTCCTCCTCAATTGTCTCTTGCATCTTCTCTTCAATTGCGGATGGGAGAAGACCAGCCTTCATGAGCCGTGCAAGTAAATTGTGAACATCCATTGGTGACCCAGCTACACGTTTATTTGCGTTTTGCTCAGTCTTATTTTCAACTCTCTCCCCCAACATTGATGAATCACCACCACCATCAGGATAGGGATTTTCCATTCCAGCACGATTATTATTATTATTACTATTATTACCACGAAATGGATCACCTCCACCACCAATAGGAACGTCCAATTCTCCAGAGGATGGCATCATATTAGATAACATACCCATGGTGTTGGGATTTGACTCAAATTGTGAAAATAGTCTTGGATGGAAAGCGTCATTAAGTGGAACAATGGAATCTGAATTGGGAGGCATCATATTTGATATATCCATGCTGTGAGGATTTGACTCGAATTGTTGAAGTAGTCTCGGATGAAAAGCATCATTTAGTGGAACAATTGAATCGGAATTGGGAGGGAGATGAGGCATCCGAATTTCTCCAGGATTATTTCCCATCGATGGAAATCCCATTGGTTGATTGTTGTACATTGGTCCCCGGCCACGAAACATTGGTGGACCACCCCGACCCCCACGGAAAGGACCACCAAAATTCTTGTCCATTTGTGGTAACATTTGTTCCATTTGTCGTTGTTGTTGTTGATTATTGTACACAGGTCCTCTTCCACGATTAGGCATCATTGGTGGACCACCCCGACCTCCTCTACCTCTTTGACCTCGACCAGCACCACCACGACCACCACGGAAAGGTCCTCCTTGTGGTAACATTTGTTGTTGCTGTTGTTGTTGACTATTGTATGGTGTCCTCCCACGAACAGGCATCATTTGTTGACCACTCCGACTAGCACCACGATTCCGATAAGGTCCAACAAAACTTTCACAAAATTTCTCATCTTGTTGTTGTTGTTGTGGTGTTCGTCTCTCAGGTTTCATATTCATTTCATTATCAATGGACCCTCCTTCAGCTATCATTTGTGTCCTCTTGACTTGTGACCAACTATTCCCAGCTGCTGGTTGTCTCAAGTCAATATCTTCCCGACCAAACAAATCAATGATGAGATTTGTACTACCAGAATTTCTTGCCTTTTTCATTGGAGGTTGATCAGCGATACTCCCTGAATTTCCTTGGACCATGACTCCACCACCACCAGATGCTTCGTTTCGTAAATCTACATCTTTCAATCCGTCAAATCTCAAGTCAATATCATTTATCAGTCCTTTTCCCGGATTGAGCAGGTCATCAGATTCCATGAGGATAGCACTTTTACTATTACCACTAATATTCTCTTGTCTGTAGTCGGATTTTCCTTTACCATGACTATCTTTATCTTTCTTGATGGCATTGGCTCCCAACATGATCAATCCTTCCTCATCTTCCATGGCCGAAACTTCAGTTTGACGCCGGTAGTTCCGTTGTAGGACAGCAGACTTTCGAGTTTTGTAGTCCTCTCTGGCTCTTTTCCTAGTACTGTCTCTCCCCTCTTTTGGTTCTTTCGGACTACTTTTCCCAACTACACTGCCACTACCAACAACACTGCTACTGCTAGTTAGAGTATCACCACCTCTTCTTCTTGATGATGATGAAGAGGATGATTTTCCTTTACTGTCTCTCCCTTCCTTCAGTTCTTTTGGACTACTACTCTTCCCAATTACACTACTACTACTACTACCACCAACAACAACACTGTTAGTACTAGTAGTAGTTGTAGTAGTAGGGCTATCATTCTTTCTCCGTGATGATGATGATGAGGATGATGTTGATGAAGATGACTTTCCTTTACTATTACTCCTCTTACTATCTTTGTCCTTACTACTACTTCTCTTAGCATCTTTATCTTTACTACTACTCCTTTCACTCTTGTCCTTATCCTTACTTCCACTCCTCTCGGATTTTTCCTTGTCCTTACTACCACTTCTTTCGGATTTATCTTTATCTTTACTGGTACTCCTCTCAGCCTTGTCCTTGTCCTTACTGCTACTCCTTTCAGACTTGTCTTTATCCTTACTGCTACTCCTTTCAGATTTGTCCTTATCCTTACTACTACTTCTCTTGGATTTGTCCACAGTTTGAAGAAGTTCCAATTCTAATTTTCTTGTCTGAAGTTCCAACAATTCTTTTTGTATGATTAAAAGTTGTTCCTTCATCCGAGCTTCAGTGATGTCTCCAGTTGGACCCATTATACTACTAGGTAGTCCAGCAATTGTACTTGTTGTTGGTAATAAGGACGGAGAAGCAATTGTGCTAACAACCAAAGGTGACTGGGTTGTGGTTGTTGCAGGAGAAATTGTGAAAGCTCTAGCTAAAAATTTTGGATTTACATGAATATTTGATGTACTAGGAGGAGCTGCAGTGATGGGCCATCCAGGGTCAGTCTGATGACACTTAAAATCAATAGAGTACAATTTTTTTGTGGAAAATACATCATTCCAAGTCTGTCGAAGTTTCCACATTTGAGTTCTAATCTTTTCTGGCACCTGTTCAAACGTTTTTGCAAAAGTCGACACAATATTTTGAGTAAATAATTCCACATAATCCTTCTTGACATTTTTCACAATGGAGTCTATGAGGTACAAGACGGGCAACTTCAATTCTGGTTTCACCCTCTTTAGGTGATTTTCAATTGTTTGAACAACAACTGGAGCATGTCGAATGTAGTCCTCAGCCATCATGGTCAGGGAGTTGATGAGGGGTTTGGAATTAAATTTCAACTCTGTCAACTCGGTAGCATATTTTGCTGAAATGTCCTCCGTTGTCCCGTTCATTTTTGATTTTCTTGAATGGAAAAATTTCGTAATTTCAACTCACATCCACTCACCACCTCAGAGGCCCACCTACAACCGTCAAGAAAATGTCTGAACCAACCCAATTAACTCTCTTAACCAACAATTATGTACAAATTTTAATTAATTACCTAACTTCGCCTCGAAAAACCAGGAAAATGGGACAAACTTGAAGCCTCTTCTGACGAAAAATCGACATCAACGCAGCGGAGAAGTTGATGGTGGAGACGACTAGCTTTTGTCTGCGAACTAAGCGTTCGAACCCGGGGAAAGCCTGTGGGTTCGAAATAAAAAAAATAATGAGCTCTAACATCATTGATGTATAAGCTTTTTCTCCAAAAATCTTCAAACAAAAACTTATTGATTCCCTGTGTACAATTTCAACTGGACTCTACTGGTTTGCAAACGGCGATTCATCGTGTAACAAATTGATTTTAAAATGGATACATTTTGTCGTGTTAAAATTTTGTGACAAAATAATGGAGGAAAGTAGATTAGACTCTGTGTTCTCTTTTGAAGACAAAAAACTATTCTATGTCCGTGAACTCCGATCGTTAGGTAAAAATTTAATAACTATTAATCATATTTTAATTACTTGTGACTCGTCCTCAATGTCTGACTCGATTTATATCAAGTTTTTGTGATTTCCGAGTAGCCAAGCTATTTGTTTAAAAATTATGTAAATGTCCTATTGGACTCTTGTGTCCCGCTATTAACCCTTTATATTTTTCTCACTTCTCTTCAAAATCCATAGATTTCAAGTCCTCGACATACCAAACTGTCCCAAGTTGACAATGAGTTATGTTTTGTATGAAAATGCTTTGATAATGAATGCATTTCAAAGAGATTTGTCAACAAGGACAAATTACACTTTTTCCAAACTTTTTTCTTTGTTATGACAAAAATTAATCAATCAATTAGTAGAAAATAATTCTTCTCTTTTGATATTTCTGCAAATTCCATTAACTTGAGCCCAGTTTCATTTTTTTTCCTGTCCACATTCCTCGTGCATTTCTTGTGTGTGTGAGAGAGCGAGTGATGCTCGGTTACAATAATGGCCGAATCAGCTATACTTATATATATGCACAACTATCTTGCTTTTGTTCTCGCATGAATTGAACTGAATTAATCAAATTACTTATGCTAGTGTCAATCTTGACAATGGTGGTGAACATAAAATGTACAATTTATTCATGTTGTTCATTACAGAATTACGAGCCTACGGAGCATTGTTGACGGCTTTTCGTGCAGCAGGAGATCTTGATGAGGAAAAGCGGGACACGTTGGGCATAGTTCGTAAGTAACAGTATTTTAATTTTGATGTCAAAATACATTTAGACTCAAAGAACAATCAATTGACTTTTTAAATTTAAAAAATACATAATAATTATTACATTATGAATATGTTGTCTCAGGTCAAAGTTTGAAAATCTCTGATGCCCGACACAAAGTAGAAGTCCGAAGGGTTGCTACCCATCCTCGACTATGTCTTATAGCTGATGGGTATGTTTCACTAGTTTCACTAATTATACAATATGCAAATAAGATTCTAACGGCTTGACCTTGGTTTAAACAAATGCTTAAATTCAATGTTCATATAAATTGACGTGATTGCTTCAAAGTTGCTCCAAATTTGTTAAGAATTTCATCTCATCTCCTTTTGTGAGCTGATCAGAACAGATTTGACATAATTACTACAAAAAAGAAAATTTAGAAAATATAGACAAATTGTCCATTAGCCGCCTCACAACATCGTTCTTATTCTCTCTACCAAACCAATCATTTTATTGAGAACTACGTAGTTAAACTAGTGTATAATGAGCAACGGCATGACTTGTACTCAATGTGAAATATGTATCAGATAATCATTATTGATCATGTTTTGTCCATTTTTGTACAATGCAGGATAAATGGCTTCAACACAATTCAAGACTGGAGAGATGAAGGTTTTGTTGATTTGGTAAGTTTAATATTCTTGTAGATGTACCTATTTTCATACTTAATGCACATTAATAAATTCATTTCTTCCATTTGTAGCCATCCGAAAAGCCCGTCTCCCGTTTTCCAACAAGGTATTTAGATGAAAATATTTGTTCTCTCACTCTAAATATTTTTAATCCTCGAATAATTAGAATATTGATCATCAAATGTGTCGTTCTAAATTTTTTTAATAAAGGTCTTACAAAGTACCCAAAAAGTATAAGGATGAACAGGAACCAGAAGCACCGTTAAGTTTCTCATCATCATCTCGTAAGATAGTTAATAAAAAGAAGGAAGATGATCCGTTAAGACCAAAGAAAACTGTTCGAACGATCAAAGACTTTGCCCTCATCACAAAAGCAACCTTGAACGGTTGGGCAAGTAACGATGACGTTGAAAATAACAATTCGGACGCGGAAGCGACGACGACGGACAAGAAACCAAATATTTTTACTTCCACTGACTACCAGTCTTTACAACCAAAAGTTAGTAGTAGCAGAAAGAAGTTGGGGTCGACCACTTCATCAGACTCTGAATCTTCCACAGGTACATAATTTGTTTTGGTAGTAATACAGATGAATAGATCTTATTGAATATTAACATGATAAAATTATTCTCTGTCTCTCTTTTTATTTTACAGAAATCAGTATCGAGTCTCTCAAGAGGAAAGGACTACTAAAATATACAAGACCACAAACAAAGAATCCTCTCAAAACATTAAAGAAACAGACACAACAACAACAAATTATGAGACAAAAGTCTCCCATCAAATTACTACCAAGAGTACAACAAAGATCCCCGGACATATTAGATGCCCCTGTATCCCCTCCCAAAAAATCATCATCATCATCATTATATAATGAAAATTCACAACATCTTCTTGGTCCACAAGTTCCAAGACCTCGTGGGCCCAAAAGAAAAATTTCATTGGGTAGTCCGAGATCTAATTTAAAAGTTAATCGTAGTAATAATTCCAAATTTTCGTCGGCTGGTGTTGTCGCAAAAAGATTTAAGAAAATGCAACAACAATATCTTCTCGATGATGAACAGTTACTCCCCTCATCTTCCAATCCCCCAAATAATAAACATAAAGTAAAAATAAGAAAGAAGAGAACAAATCTTCATCCATCTGAATTACCCAGAGATATGGAAGAAGGGTTCTACTCACCATTTATTGACGGAGGTGGAGGTGACGACTACGAGTATGATGAAAGTGTCCCACGATTTCATTCTAATTATATTAGATCCTTGCGAGGTCGTGGTAGAGGTCGGGGAATGACTCATCGAGGTAAAGTTTCATTACAAATATTTGAAATTTATTAAGTTATGAACTTTAATTCATTGTCAAATATGTCCCTTTTCTTTTTTTAATATAAATTTTGTTGTTGTCATTGATTCCAGTTATCGATGGAGTTGGAGGGATAGACGATGATGACGACGGAGTTGCACGATATCATCATAGTGCAAACTATATTAGATCTTTAAGTGGCCGAGGTCGTGGTCGTGGCATAGCTCGTCGTGGTGAGTGAAGCTAATTTAATTCTCTGTTTCAGATTTCTAATCGTAAGTAATGTCTTTTTTTTTTTTAAAAAAAGCAATAAAATATAATATTTTTCTATAATTTATAGGGGGACGAGGAGGACCACGAGGAGGACTGGCTCGTTTCGACAGGGGATCCAGTAGCGGTCGAGGAGGACGAGGACGAGGGAGTCGAGGGAAATTAGGAAGTCGTGGTGGTCCTTCAAGGACAAATAAATTAAAACAACCACAAAAGACGATGAAACCGAAGATGCAACAATCCAAGAGGAAACAGTTGGATGAAGCTCGAGTTGAATTCATGGATGAGGCTGAGAGTGACAAAGATGGTATGGACACCAAAGACATTGACTCTGAACAGGAACGAATGATACGAAACAAGCCACCTAAATACAACATTGACTTGGATTTGGATGCCGAGGAAGAGGAAGAAAAGAAGAAACTCTTAGAAAGGGAAATGAAATTGACCAAAAGAATTGCATCTCCAGACATTGTGACCATTGATAGGAGAGATCACCGAAAAAGTGGTCTGTCCGATGTCAAGTACAACAATAATAATGACAAATTTGAAAATTTTGAACATATGAAGACTAATATGGACGATGATGATGATGATGACGAGGGGGATGGAGGAGAAACTAATAATATTGGTAGAAGAAAGAATTTAAAGGATTCACCTTCTAGAAAAATTCATAAAAATTCCAGTGATGAAGAGGAAGAATTTGGTAGGAAGGATGTAGCATCGTCATCTTGTAGAGATGACATGGACAAATCAGATGCTGAAAATTCAAATTCAAGTTCACACTCCAGTGCGACTTCTTCACAGCAGAAACAACACTTCAACATGTTTCCCTCTCTTCACAAGCGTGAAAATTCTCCTCAACCAGACAAATTAAAGCTGACACCAACAAAGGCTGCCAATGTTCCATCTATCACAAGAAACCCCCTCCCCGCCCCTGTTTTTAGTACAAGTCTCAATATGAATAGTTTCAATAAGAAGAGAGCCAAGATACTCAATAGTAATTTTTCACCAGTATCTGACTTTGACTCTGCTGCTGCATCTTCCACCACAGCATCAAGCTTGGCTCGACGGACTCCGACGCTCTTGTCATCCTCAGGAGGTGTTGCTAATGCTGGTGGGAAACCACCAGGAATTCTACCCCAAAGGAAAGCACAACCACATATTCTGGTTAATTCAAAAGCACAAAGGAATTTGGCTAATACATTGAATGCAGCGACTGGTAGTGGGAATGTTGCTGCTGGTGGTTGTGTCACTGGAACACCGGTCACTGGGACTGGGACGACAACAACAATTTCGAGTGGAGGTGTTCAATTGGTGACAAATTCAGGGTTAGGAGGGAATACTGGACTTGGTCAAGGCATCAATGTTGGTCCGTCGGTAGCCCAGAATAACATTACAAGTTACAATATGCCCATTTCCTCTATCCAAAATTTCCCCACTAGTACGCTCAGTATGACCAATGCTATCCCTATTGGACCTGTGAGGACAAGTCAAGGGGCTAATATTATCTTCCTTCAAAAAACTGGAGTTAATTCCGGTCCCACGACAGTTGTGTCCAGTGGTGGATCTATCTCTTCACCTCTGGGCAACACTTCACTCTCTTCAGTAATGACGGGTGGTTCTGTGAACATGGTAAGATTTGACGAAAAAAAAGTTGTTTTAAAATATAGAAAACTCAATCTACAATAAGAAATCATTCGAGTTGTATACTTATATTCTTGTCATGCTTTCTTTGTAGCAACATGGGGTTCCCAAGACTGCACCAAGGGCTGTAATTCTTCGACGTGCTAATTTGCCTCGACAGGTATGAAAAATACAAGAATTTCATTTGAATTTATTTATAGGGTTAAGCAATGGTTGTAAAAATAATTCTTTATCATTACATCTTTTCTCTCTCTTGTATTAGGGTAATGTCATGATTGTGGATATGAAAAGTCAAGTTGTCAATGCAAACCAAGTTCCACAATTTCTTCAAACCGCTAGAATACTCAATTGTAAGACTTTTTAAAAATAATCTAAAATAGACTAATAACTAATAAGGAATGTGAATTTACATCAACATTTTTTGAATTAAATATTTATTATTCCATTTCTTTTATGAAAAGCTCCAGCTGACATAGCACTACAACTTGCCAATCTACAAAATCAAGGAGGAACAGTCCGTAAGATTGTTAGTGGAGCACAAGTCTCTACAACTCCATCCTTATCGTCAGCCGCATCCAGTTCCATAATGTCTCCCTCTATCATCGTCACTAGTAGCAGCTCTACTCGTCTTAACCCTTCAGTCGTCAATTCCGTTTCCATTGCCAATCAAGGGACCTCATATCCAGTCAGACTACCCATTAATCAATCTATAAATCTTCAGCATTTACAGGATCAACATCATAAGGGGAAACGTGTCAGTCGGATTTTTGCCCCTGGAGATGTGAAGACTGTCATAAGATTGTCAAATCTACCCAAAGTCTTGCAACAGCAACAACAACAACAAAAATTAAGTGTCCCCACAACTATGGCGTCAGGTCATCAATTTGGAACTTCCATTGAAGACGAGATTAACGGTATGTTAATGACGAATCACGTAAAATAATTAAAAATGATCATCTTTTTACTTACAAGCATTTAATATTTTTAAATATTATTATTTCGTAGATTCCTATACGTCGACAATCGTGACGACCACTGAAAGAATTGAACCTGACAAAGCTGTGGTCAATGAAAGGATTGAGCCTGATCAAAATGTGGCCAATGAACGAATCGAACCTGATCAAGTCGTAGCCATGAGTAGTGATACTCCGTATTATGAAGAGACTGTCATGACTAGTGTGGTCGTCTCGTCCTCAAAGAATAATGCTGTGAGTAGCACCATACCCGACAATTTAACATTTCCTTCCCCTGTTAAACTCCCCCTGGTCGTCCCCCCTACCTCATCCTCAGAGGATAATAGTACACCCACCGCCGGTTTACTGACAACAACAGTAAACACTCCGGTGGAGAGTGAAATCAGCGAATCCTCTTTAAATCTTTTTCAAAGTTGTATGAATGATACTAGTTTTAATTTAGATAGTGTAATAGGAAGTGCAAATATTAATGATGGTGTTCGTAGTGGAGGAGGAGGAGACCTCGTAGAGGAAGAAGTGACGACAACCATGGAGGAGGAAGTGGTAGTAGATCCAATTATGAACTATTGTATAGAAGCAGGAATTTTTGTAGAATAATAATTTAAAATTTTTGTTGTTTCAACAGTTGTTAAAGATCTACATAAAGAAGATGTATAATAATTATGTAATATACAGAATTAGATTTTTAGTCATGTGTAGACTAGTAATGAGGACTGATGTGGGAGTGAATGTGATTGCGAGTTTACGAAGGAACATTTTTAGTGTTTGAAATATTCTTGTAATCTTCATCTCATATGACTTTTTGTCATTATTTTTAAATATATATATGTATATATATGTTTGTCCATGAATTGATTGTTGATAGTTAATTTATTCAATTTCCAATTCCATCTCTGTCCCTCCTGTAAGTTATGGACATATAATATGTGTATGTATTTCTCGTCACGAATAATCATTTATCATTGTTGTAAGTACTAAAAATAATAGTATTTTACTAAAAGTTAAATATTTAGTAAATTACTACTGATCACAAATCTGAGTTTAGAAACATTCTTTTTGTATCACTGTAGACTTCTTAACTGGTTGTACATATATTTTTACAATACTAAACAAACAACAACAACTACATAACTAATAATTCACACACACAATCATTCGTACGTCAAAATTATGTTAAATGATGAAGATATCTACTACTACTATACTGATAATTTCTATAAGGATAACTACGTAAGATATATACATTTTTATTTTATATTTTAATCAAATTCGTAGGGTTATAGTACAAGATTGTAGATTTAGCTATACATAGGTGCAAAAAGATTGTAAATAATAAACTAAGTACATACAAAATATATAGGAAGGGTATATGGTACAACACAAGGATAAACAATATTGTAGGTAACATCTAAGGAAGAACAGGCAAGAGAATCATGATCCATACATGATTTTACTCACAAAGAGTATTGAATATATTGTATGAACATGAATTTCTCAGTTTTTGTTCAACAATGTAAGGCCCCCCCCCTTCCCTGTTCCTCCCTTGGATTGTTGTAATCATGACGAATTTGAAATTTTTTCACACCGACTAATTTCGAAGAAGAAGAAAAAGAAAAGGGAGGAGAGGGAAGAAAATCTTACATTATTATTATTACCTACACCTACACTACTACATGTGGAGCAATAATTTTTAATAGAGAAAGGAAAAAACTACAGTGATGAAAAATGATGTACTACAATATGAAATTGAGTTAAAAAGTGAGAATGTGACAAAAAAAATATTTAAAACAGTGCATGAGAGTCTACGCATTTTATCCATTTTAAGCTGACATATAATATTACATTTTAAGGGTATTATTGAAGTATAAATTATTTGCATTGTGTGAACATTGAAGAATAATAAAAATAAATATTATATTAGCTCCTTCGTAATATTACATAGTTTTTAAAAAATGAACATGAATGTCGTAAAATAAATCATGTTTGAAATGAATTAACTCGAGTTTGGAATATCGACTGTTTTCTTTCATTTGTAGTCACCTTGTTTACTCCTGGACGTTGTCAATTGATTGCGTACATGTGTAATGATGAGATTCACAATTTTATTTCTCAGGAAGAATACCCGGGTACTAGTACATATGTACGGACTATTCTTTGTCCAAGTACCTTGTTAAAAGTCAAAAAGGTTTCCGGACGCACAGTTTAATATATCATATAATTTATTTATACGTCAAAATTTAAAAATCCTTTAAAGGAGAGGCCAAAAAATATCTTTATTATGTAATATGAAAAGGAAAAAAAAAGTTCTTCAGTGTACATGCCCACACACGTGTGTGTTGTACTTACATATTGCATTCTATAAATACTGACAGAAAAGCATGTGGAATGACTCTTGTTCCACCTTGAAATGCAGTATTAGCACAAAAATACAAAATTCACAGTCTTTTGAATCTTTATCCAGAAATCTAGGATTCCTGGAATGTGGACGTGGCTCTTTTCATCCATTCATTCGTAACAAGTTCCTTTCTCTCTCTCTCTTCCGCCCGTCAGAACCAGGAGACTCAAATCGGGACGGAAAGTTGATGTAGAATAGAATAAGAGATGGAATCTTGGGGTAGGAGGAGAAGGATGTACGCTTTTTTTCTCCTTGTTAGGTAATACCGAGTTTCTAGAACATTTTCAATTTTTCATTTCTATTTTTATTTTCACGTTCCTCTGATTACCTTCTCCCTTCCTCTACTCCACTCCTCAACACATCAAAATCCGGCTAGGAAGAGAGAAAAAATATACATGCGGTATAAAAAGTGAAAGGAGACTTTCTCCGTCTTGTCCCTCATCCCACCTTTACTGTGTCCAATCTTATTTAATATTAAATGAGTCTGTCACCCTCAGCATTCTCAATCTTTCATGATTCACACCCACATTTTTGAAAGACTCACATTAATTTATTCAAGGCTTCAGCCTCTCTTTATCTCCGCACACACAGCAAATAAATTCCCTAGTTGGTCATATAAACAGAGAGAAGGATGTTGTGACGTTTCTCTTTCAATTTCCGGTCCACGTCCCTTCATTCCTTGTCTTCCTCTTTGAGAAATGTTTCTAAAAAATCCGAATCGCAGGATCCAGAGGACCTCAAAAAATCCAAATGTCCTTCCTCGTCACTCGTTTTACATTTATTACTTACCGATAAAATGTAGGATGTGAATGTAGTACGGGATGGGGGAAACCTGGACATTTCCACGATAGGATGACTTTCTTCGGTTAGTGGGTGTGAAGCCAAAAAAAGATGGACGTGCCACTGGGCACTGGAGAGGTACTCGTAAAATTCTTGAGCTGTGACTTTCTATTTTCTTCACTGTACACAAACTGAAATTTTGAGCATTACAAGTAGGTATCCTGAAAAGGACTTTATTCGAAAATACTCTATCGTCCTCATCACATAATTGTATGTAGATATTCCAAATCTCTTCAAAATATGCATAATATTAGTAATATGATAGAGAGAGCTAACTCTCGTTTTCTCAATTTTGTCCTGTATTTGACTGACAAAGTAGAAGAAAGGTTCTTCTCTTCTTCCGGTCTCCTTCATCTCTTTTTACGTGGAGGACACTCAGGGGGACTCTTAATTGGACTGTCTTTTCCTTTACATTCACAATGTGAATTTTACATACACAAAAGACGACCCTCGGACTGGCAGAATTTCCATATAATATTCATCCCTCAATCTTAAAGATATGATATGTATACTTGAACTTGACGGGAGGACCATTTGACCTCCTTTCCAAATGTACTCTGTACAACAAATTTTCGAAATACTCGTACTTTACTATTTACTATTCCTTTCTCCTCCCCTCTTTTCCCCCGAACAAAGGGAGACTTGGTTTCTCGGGTTAGTGATGCTACTTGCATGAATTTTACATGGAGTCGGAGTTAGCGAGGAAAGGAGAGATGGGAGAAAGTCACAAGGGTCATACCCTTCCGCTCTTGTTTTGCTGTGTGGAAAGCTACTTAAAGATTAAACGTTTGTCCTAGAGAATATGAGTACAAAAAATTTTCACTTTGACTGGATGAAGAATGTAGTTGTAAACAGAAAAATGTGGAGAGTTGCAATTAGTTAATTCGTATTTTATTTAAAGCAGTTTTCACTCGGCTGAAGTAAGTCAAGGGATATCCTTATGAACAGATCAACCTGAGTTATTCTCATTTACACCAATTCAATCAGCTGAATGAATGATTTTACATAATTGCTTGAAAGCGTTCAAGGAAACATGACTAGAATTAGAAGGGATATGCGGAATACAAAAAATACTCAATTATTATATTGTACATTCATTTTAATTGGAGTCAAATTGAAGTGGGGGTAACTTTCTTCATCATTGGCATCTGTCAAGATTGATTCGTATGGGATGAGGATGAAACTCTCACACAATCCTATTAGGGTCATTCATTTGATAGACTACGCAGAACGGACAATGAATACAACATGCGAAGATTGAAATAGATGACACAATGATGACGATGATAAGGGCAGAGACGGCAGGAACCCAACTGTAAAAATACATAGGTAAATCGGTTCAAAATGAAGGAAATCCCAAAAAAATTTACAAAGGACATGGCCATGAACTTTCTATTGAGCTAAAACTTGGCAGAATGCCTCTTTAAACCCTTCTGTCCAATGGATTTGATTGCCTTTGACCTACAGAGGTCACGAGGTAAGGGGGTAAATTCACAAGAAAATGTTGGACTTCAACGCCGTTCACGTCGATTAGCCGCGCAAATGGTTTTCTTTTATAGCCGCCAATGCTATATATAAGCAAGTGACGTCCAAGTCAAACATTTTTCTTGTCAATTTTCCTACTTACTTTTTGACCTCTCTAGGTCAAAGGTAGCAATCATCTGAAATGTTTATCTACTTAGAAATTTGGTAAAAAATGTCTAAGAAAGTTTGCTGCCAAGTTTCAATCTAACGAGAAAGTGATTTGTTCATGCTTTGCTTGCCATATTCTGCATGGAGACTGAAGTTAATCTTTGACACTGGTTAAATTAACTTAAACATTTTTTTTACAAACTTATTTCTCAAGAAGATGAAGAGCCTTTTCTACAATATATTGTGTACACTCACCTTTCTTCTCCACCATCAATCAAATTTGTAATTTTTTCCTTTCCATCCTGCATGTCTTGTAAGAAGGAACGATGTTGATAGTTGTACAAAGTACTAACTGTTGTTGTTCCTGTTGTTGTTACAGGGATGTCATTAATAGAAGATTTATTTGGCAAAACGATTGTAGCTGCACTCGCACTAACCATCTCTTCCCCATCCGAGTCAAGACGGATGAGGAAGATGAGTAGGAAAAGATTCCACATTCTTTCCTGTCTGTGTCACTTCAACTCAAATAACCATGATAATATTTATTTATTTATCTATTACCACGTATCAATTTTTGTTCAACTCCCTGTGTCCACCATGTATTTACTTGTGAGTTACAAGAATGTGCAGAAATTCTACATATATATTGGAAAAGATGGGATGGAAAGGACCAGCTTTGATTCGTCGAGAAAAAAGAAATGAGAATGTGATGAGGACTAGTACCGGATGCTGGAGAAAGTGTAGGGGAGACAGTCTTTGTTCACATGGAGCTTTCACCCTATTAATTCACACTTGCTCTCCTTTCCCCGTCTCTCTTTCTCGGATTTCTCTCCTCTTCATGAAAGTTCAATTATGACTCAACACTCCTCCTCACTGATAATTGTTCAAATTCCGGGGATACTGAACAAAACTAAATTATCGGGAATTTATGCTGTCCGACACTGGTAAAAATAATATTTATATAATTTGAAAGACGTCAATACAAAATCATAAGATAATGGTTTATTTCCCACTGAATTTTGTTGCACTTTGACGCCGTTCAATAGCTGTTTCGCGTCCAGGGGCAAATGACGTTGTGGAGTACGGTTATATGACAGGACAGGAGTTCTTGTAAAGGAGTGAAAATTTTCAATCTCAGCTCACAAATGCACAAAGTGTTGTTGCTGTTGATTTCAAATTTGTGTGGATGCAAAACTCTCTGGGATGTCCGTGCACAATCCACCTGATCCAGTTCGTACTGGAATGGACAACAAGAATCTCATCCGCAATTTAGAAGGAAGGGAAATTAGTGTGGAGCACACGAAAAAAACTTTTTCCATGTGTGTCAGTTCACACACCCAAGTTTTTTGGGATCCCTAGTACTGTGACTGTATGTGTTATGTTGGAAGAAATTAACGTCGTCCGTTGGGTTTGGTTGGACAACAACGGAGGAAAATAAAATAAAAGAAAACTACGCACTCTTAAAAAATCTTTTCCTCCTCTCCTCACCCCAACCCACTTCTGTTGATTCACACGCCATGTAATTCATTCTCTTTTAAGCCAACAACTACCCTGACACACACACAGTACAAAAGTACAGAATTCTCAACTCCTCCGGAAAACGGGAATGTTTTGGGTACCTTTTCCGTACTCTTTTCTTTCTCTAGTGGAGTAATTAAATCTTTCCACAGGTTGAAAATCACCGTGTCAACTACTACAACTTGTCCAGACTTTTCCGTGTTTTCGTGTGTGTACTACGTACGTGAGTGTGTAGGAAGGAATTCCCACACTAGAAATTAAATTAACTGCTTCTCTCCGTATCCAATAAAAGTAAAGTGAACGGCGACGACGAAGAAGAAGAATTAAAAAAACTCCTTTTGTCTCTCTCTTTGACGCCACAAACTTTCCTTATTTACTATTTGATGACAAACTAAATTGATTAGAATTTTCTTCCTCCAACTTCTCCAATCCCACTGTCCCCACAACAGCCCCTGCGTGTGTGTTTGTGTGTGTCTGTCAACTGGAGACAGCAGAGAGGAAATAGTTTCCCAAGCTGGAATCTGTCCTCCGACTGTTGCTTACTTATAGGAGAAAAGGGAAAGTATATAAAAAGAAATCCTAGAGAGAGAGAGAGTCAATGTTCGCATGGATAAATGTATGATCGAACAGTCAGGCCTCCTCCTTATGTGTGTGTGTGTGTGCATAGGTCACTGGCCAAAAAAAGCATCTCTCATTTGAATCTCCATCCCATCTTCATATCATTTGTATCATTGGAGATGTAAAGATACTGAGCAGTCTATTTTGGAGAGGGGAATAAAAAACAACAACAAACTGTAAAGCTGTTTTCATTACCCGGGTATTTACTCTAGCATTCAACTTGATGCCATTCAACATGTCTAGGAAATCACAAAGTCATTTTAGGATTGACATGAATTGAGGAATTAGAGCATAAAAAATATTGACGGCTGCAATTATATAGAAAAAGAGGAGAGGGATTTCTGGAGAGGATTTACGGTAGTCTGGTGTAGAGAGATTGAGTTTGACGCATTCAACAAGCGGAAGCCAGACTGAACATGTTCAACTTTTCACTTGCTTTCTCTCTCTCTCTCTCTCCAACTTTTATGGTGAAAGTGAAGGAACAGCTGTTGTGTGTATTCCTCCGGAAAAAACTTATAAACACTTACACTCTCTCCCTCCCATGTTTCATGTAATGTAGTATTATTAACTGTCGTCCTCCCTTGACGACAAACTGGAAACAAAAAACAAGAGAATATATTTACACTCAACTCCAGGCTGAGTCAAATACTTTTGGGTATTTTAGAAAAATCATTGACTGATGAGGAAGAGAGGATTGAACCGAGAATCAATTCTTTCTCCTTATCCTTCTTTTTGGAATAGCTCATTTCATTTCAACTGTAATGTATTACATTTCGTAGAATAGAATAAAATAAACATGTCCTAGAACATTTCCCACTCTCGGATTATTTAATGTTCCATGAAAAGGAGGAGACTGGAAATTTTGAGTAAATCCATTCAGATGTAAATTGTAATTTGAGGAAGAGGAGAATTGTTGGTGAAAGCAGGATTGTCAATAATTAAGTCAAAAATAAAATGTAGTTTCTTCCTGGGTGGCACTACGCATACAAGTTTGTCCTGGAGTTTTTCCAGCAGGCTGTAAAACAAGTTTTTGAGTCTTCATCAGATGATTCGGAGTGACCCGAGACATTGTGAGGAGGATCAGAAAGTTAATGAATTGTGATATCAATCCCGACTGATGATGAATGAGTAAAATTATTACGTGTGTTGATTTCAATTAAAAATAGGTGTGGTGAGTTGACTAGTTAAAATCATCAAACGAAGATATCCCGGTCTCTATTTAATTGGGAGGAAACCCCATGTGACGGAGTCACAGAATTCACAGAAAATGGGAAAACAAACAAGTGTCCCCATTCGTACTATTAAAATCACAGGTGGGCATTTTTCCGGAACTCGCACTCGCACTCGTGAGTTCGGCACTCAGAGTACCGAATTGAGTGCGAGTGCGAAACTCAAACTCGCGAGTGCGCCCACCTGTGATTAAAATCTATTGACTGACTAGATTAATTGAGGGGGTGTGGAGGAAACATGAAAGAGTCTACTCCTGCTTCACAAGACTTTTGGTTGGAAAAGGATGACAGGGAGGGTCAATCAGATGAGAAAAGGGTTGAGCTCTGTAATTTAATTGAAAATAAAATATATTAATCATAGATCATAGACCATAGTAGTTTGTCCTTGACTCAAAGGCGGATCCTAAAGAATGATTAAACTATTCTACCAGTCATTTTGAGGATATTTTGTGATGATTGAACTTGGATTTTATTATTAGTTTTTAAGAGGATTCATCAGAAAATAGACAATTAGTCAAAATTGGTACATTTTTTCGTATTACAATCCATATTTACAACGATATTATTTAAATTGAGAATTTTCATGTGCATGAATATTGCTCCATAGCCGTGTGTGTATGTGTAGCCTCATACAGTCTTAATTATTGGATGACGTTGACGTTACACAGGTGATATTATTTACGTAGTTAGTTTATGTTACACTTTAACAGATTCTCAGACTCAATACTCGTCATTCCTATTCATGTCATCAAAAATGAATCTCACATTTTACTTAGTATAATTCTTTAATGTTTGTACCTTGTCCACAATCGTAATGACATACTTGTATATATTATTTATATATTACTGTCGCTGCTTTATTAGCCTCATTCATCATCAATGATGATTCATCATTGTTTTACAGTCAATGATGTATCATACTGCGGTATATTCAGAGAGAATAGGATCACTGTTCCTAACAGTACACCAGATATTGAATAGCACCCGCTACTATTATTAACAATTCTTTTTTGTACACTCGTCATTAACATTGCACGGTCATTGTAGTAATTATTAATATTATGTATAACGGATAAGGGTTTCAACACAACTTAATTGACTTTGTCATACCTAATACCTACATTAAACATTATAAACAACTTTAATTCACTTCCTCCATCATACACATGTACACTAGGAGTGGTACCCACACACTCTTTGAATTGTACACATTACCTTAAACCTATTCATGACAATTTACATAAGGTTTATGTATTTAACACGATGGAGAACATTTATAATTTTGAAAAAAATAGGGAATCTCTCATTATGACAATAGTATACATTAGTTTTAGTATAAAATGTATACATTAATAAGTTTAGCAAAGCTCTTTCAGTGATCTAGCTCTATTTAAGTCTGAATTAACGAAACACTACTATAATATAATTAATAATATATTGTAAATAAATGCTAAGTTGGCAATTAAAGAAAGAGAGAATATTCTTAAGTTAAATGACAAACTATGACATTTCCTTAGCTATAATATATATTTATTAGATTACACAAAAATTACTATTATTGCAATAAATTGGAGTAAGTCAACTGATCTGCAACTACTTAGTTACTACTTACTACCTAAGGTTAAATTAATCTACTTACAAAATAATTTCGTTGAGAAGA